>JAGVSQ010008385.1:0-14441 GCA_022683975.1 Rhyacophila evoluta
CCAACAGCTGGTTTGACCGACTTGAGTAACTCTTCCCGCTCCGTACACATTTTTGGACATTTACACAGAATGTGATTAGCATCCTGTTCTGGACAGCCGTAAAAACATGTTGGCTGTTTAACAAGGCCAAACTGAGATAGATTAGCGGCGAAACCACCGCATCCCATATATATCTCCTATCATCCTATATACTGCAAATGTCATTAGACAAGAATACATTCCGCCAATTGAATAGTTCAATAAATGCGCTGCATTTTATCGGCGGTGAATTGTCGTCGTCGAATGTTTCTAAATCCAATGTACGAACTTTACATCGTACGTTAGTTATTCTAACTTGATGTACAATACGTTGACATGCTATGTCGTGGTATGCCACGTAACCGTGTATAATATAGCAAATCTGTATAGTAGGAAAAAGGCACTGATCTAAACCATCTTAATGGCCAATTTGAGACTTGTATGTTTGCGAGATTAATTATTCAAACAGACCGTACCTTAGGAGCATGAAAATGAATCTTGCGTGCCAGAATTTTCAATTGTGCGAAATTTCCCTTCAGATGTTTTTGCGATATGAAATTCAAAAGACGATTTCGAGCGGATGAAAACTCAATTGGCGTAAAGGGGAACATTTGCGAAAAAAAAATCCTTCCTATCGCCGTATTTTGTATTATACGAAAGTAATTTTTTTCAAAAGAAAGCCAATTTTACCAAACAACCTTTAGTTGGCAAAAATATTATGTGCAATTAAAAAAGGTTAAGTTATTCAATACAAACATTTAAAAATTTCTATCCGTTCAAATATAAAAATATTAAATTAAAAATATCCGTTTCTTACAAATAGATACTTTACGAATAACTCACAAATGAAGTGTGTCTGATAAAAATCAATTATTAACTTGGTAAATAAATGCGAATATATTTTGATATAAATTAAAATACTCTGAAACAAATGTAATTAATTAATGCGTACTCATTTTATTATTAATTTGATATGAACCTCGGTGTGTAATTTTACCACTTAATAAATACGTGTGTTATGCTAACACACAAAAATAATCAAAACTGTTGCACGTTGTGGACTGTCCTAAAAATACGGCTTCAAACTTTAAATTAATTTATTAAATATATGCTGAAATATTAAAGAAATAAACCTACTTCAGAGGAATTCATCTTTACGCAGTGGATCTTTTGCCGAATACAGTCAATACGACACAGAATATCCGAATATATTACAATACGTACGATTTGATGCGTGAAAAAATATCAGAAAGAAAACTAGACCGATTGTTTTACCAAATTGCTTTATATTTTTTACATATCCAACGAAATCACTAAGTTTGTCCTAAAACTAAATTAATTCTCTGTTGCTGTATAACTTTGTTGATTTTTTGAAATCAACGCCAACTTCTTTTCTGTTTTCAAATTACGAATCAATCAAATAAATTTACCTGAGATCTGTTCATTACATTAATTGAAACTGTCTTATTTATTGCATAGAATCACAATAGTGTATGGATGTTTATAGCGCCTCTCCGGTAGTTGAAAGGTTAGCGTGTGCGCCTCACATCCGGGAAGTGTGGATTTGATTCATGCACTACTGGATTTTGAAAAATACGAAAGTTCAGGACTGGATGCTCATCGGGTTTAGCGATTGAAAATAATCTGTCTAGATATTTTTTGACATCATTTAAAACTATGTAGATCCATGTGCACTACTCTCGGAGCGGAAATGATATAAACAAAGATTTGTGTTGCTGTGTCACTGATATTTTCATAAAACATTAAATCATTAATTATTCTTGCTGTCTCTTTGATTTGTTCAGTCTTAAACAAAAAAATAATTCGATAATTTCTTCTAAAGTTAAGCAGATGGATCTACACGAGTAAATACTTCTGATTTAGTTTGAGATACCTCTTTATTAAAGTTGAATTACATGAATATCTGCATAATAATTAATGCATAATTACTTTACGATCAGTGAAGTACGAATCTCTAGTGAAAATAGGATCAACACAATAATGACGGTATATGTAAATGCTTAATAGATTTAGTATTTACTTTTCTGTAATTGATGTCCGAATGCTTTTAATTCTATCAGTAATTTTTTACGTAAATGTTATATGCGCAGCTTTACGCAAATACAACGTATTTCGTTTAAATAGTTGACTACACAAATTTATCAAATTTACCGTATTTACTTATATCATACTATTTAAAAGCCTAGCATCAAAGAGATAATTAGTATTTACTGCGAGAGAGTTAATTGACAAAATCTGAATCATTTCGTAGTTTAAATTTGGGAAACTGAGTTTTTGATAATGTCAATATATTGAGAAATTGAAAAGGGAATAAAAATGTATTTTTTTAAAGTAATTAATTAAGTTCTTATGTAAAATATTAAACAAAATCTAATGTGGATTTTATTTAATTATTTGATATTTTAAAACGTGTATTAAACGTTACCGAAAAAAGCTCTCGCATTTATTTAAACGCTTTAATAAATTGCGTTGCATAATTGACAAACGCTTGTGCGATCAATTATTAAATAATTAATTACAAAACGAATGTAAATGTCCATTATTTTATGAAGCTAACTATTAGTTATAAAACATAACTGCCAATAAATAACACGAATATTTTCGTAACAATCCATCTTATTTTATCATTTATCACGTAATGGAAATAAAGCTAATAAAACCACTCAAAATATTATACAAAAAAAAGCTTTAAATAAATTATAAGCGATCAATAATTCAAATGGCTTCCACTTTATTCTAATGGTTTTCCTGTTCGTGTATTTGTAATTCGGTATGAGATATTACGCAAATATGCGAGTGGTGAAATGTTAACATTGAATATATCGACGTTAAAATGGTTGTGTAAATAAACGCAAACTTTAAATTTTGCTCGTAGAAATTCGCGTGTAAGTTTAGAATTAGAAAGCTCTAAAATATAACATGGAATAGTGTCATCTTAATCCAAGTGAATGCGTTCTCATGCTTCGGTAAGTAGATAAAAGTGATTGAAAATACGGTGACCATAATACACTCACAAAATGTATTAATTAAAATAAAATAATTTAATATTATCATTCATTTCAAACATCAGTTTCTTGTTTGGAGGTTATCAAAAAGACTGAAATACGTTTAGATTTTTTAATGTGGATGATTAATTTGAAATAACTCGTGCTTATGGCAAGAATTATTGAAATTCTTAATGACGCAAAGATTAATCATATAACTTGCCTGCTTAACCCGATTCTTGCTGTAAATACTTATTATGTAAAATAATGTACCTATACTAATAAAGTATAATACTTTTTAAAATGCAATAATATTTTTTTTGTGATAACTTGTATATTTTATAGTTATATTGTGCGCTTTTTTATATACGCAATTGCTTAGTACGCAATTGCGAGCACATATCCTCCTATTTAGTTTATTGCATAACCAATATACATTAAGACGGCATTTAATGTTATTTAAAATATTCTGATGACTTTTAATAAAATATTTAGTATATTTATTTATAAGGTGAGCGTTAATGACTTGCTGCGGTTACTCAAAAGATACAAAGAAAAAACATATTGGCTTCAGAGGTAACGAGGGAGAGTAAAAAAAAGCTAAAGAAGTAACGAAAGCAATAAGAAAACGATAAAAAAAAATAACTACGTAAAACATTATTTTTAAATCATATAGTCATGTATGATTACAAGATTTATATATATTTGATCGCTGATGCGTTGTTTCGGTTTATCAACATTTATTTATTTTCCAGTAAAATGTACAAAAATAAACGGAAAATAATACGATTTTTTATATATAATTTAGAATAATTAAATTTCAATAAGTTTTTATTGTCATAAACTTTTTTAAATTAAAAATAATCATCATAGAACAAAGTAAAATAAAGTATATATCATACGAACGTTCTTTTATTGATTGAATTTTAAGGTCACGCACCCCTCAAGTTTCCGATACGTTTCAATCTGTTTGAAGTTTTCCCATAAAGAATCTAAATATACCTATTCGAAGCAAACAATAATAAAACGAAGGATCAAAGATTTTGGCATTAAGCATGCATGACTCGGTTCGACTTTCAACTTCTGTGTATTTTATAAAATTAATATCAGTGATTTTTTTATATTAACATAAAAAAACAATTTCCTAAGTAATATGATTATTATTATCCTATATTAACATGTTAGACAGTGTAGACAATATGAAATAATAATTCGTTTTATACTTTCTTGATTTATAGTATAAACCATAGATAAAAGAAAACGTGAAAACTGACAGATATCAGACAGATAAAAATTATAACGATTAGTTGCCTTATTTTTTTATCTGCTTGTACTATTTTGAGAGAAAGGTTCCGGTGAGATAAAATTGATTGTAAAAAGTGCGGACTAAGTAAGTCTTGGTGGCTGTGTGTCAAAAGAAAAAAAAACCACATTGCGAGAAACTATTAATAACTATAATAATTGAAAAAAATATATACTTGCAGATTGTTTAATTTACAAATATAATTATATAATTTTTATATAGGAACAAGAATTAACTAAAAGCCAAATTTTCAACCGAATAGAAATCCAGTCAAGCTTGATGGATTTAAAAAAAAAATCAACAGCTGTATGAATTGAAGTGCAATCTCTGGCTCCAAAGCAATCACGCTTACTACTTGGCTAATGGGGAATAATCATAATGATGATAGTTAACTATCAAATCAAATATAATAAAAGCTTCATATTTATTTGTTTTTATAAGTAAATAATGGTTACCCTACTATAATATGGCAATTGTGTAAGAAGAGCACCGCAGTTAATTCTAGAGCTGTAGTTGAGTAAATATTTACAAGAGCTAGAATCGCAAAGCCAACTTCCTTAGTGCAGTTGCGCTCGCTGAAGGTTTCTTCAGGAGTCAGTGCATGAAACATAGTGAGCGTATCTTAATCCAAATGTAAATTACTGCTCTAAACGACGTTAAATTTACTTAAACCTATTATCGTTCAGAATAACAACTTCCTGGAACCCAAAATAAGGACAATGATTATTAATTCACTTCACTAAACTCTAAATTATTTTAAACTGGTAAACTTCCATATGTGAGATCACCGTTAGCGACCCGGGTTTTGCCTTTCGGCATCTTCAGGCTACATTATGTGAGCAAACATATAACATACTATATATAACGTAAGCTTCGATTTTTCGAAATAGCACTTAATACACGTTTTATCAAAAAGATGTAAGCTAAAAGCGTAGAATTTGTGTTTAAATTTAGGTTTTAAGTTTGATAAAATAGATATTCTGTGAAATTTGCGACAGCGAAAAAAAGCTTCCACCTAATCATTTATTTTTGATTTTCTTCAATAACTTATGAATGAACATTATGTTAATCAATTTTGTTCAAAAATAGTATTTGGGAACTTCATGACCGTGCCAACTGTTTTGACTAAAACTCGAAAACATTAAATAAATGTTTTTGTGCGTCCTGTAAATTTGTCCAACATAGATTGTGTCTTTTTTTCTTTCCAAATTTGATAATTATGTGCTGTTTTTCTTAAAAAAAATTGTTTGTAAATTCATTAATAACCAAACTGATGTTATCATTACTTACTTGTGTTAAACTGATATTTTATGGAATTTTTCAGCAGGTAGTTGTCAAAGACGCTGTCTCGCATCTCAAAGTGTTCCCTGAAACAAAAAATACTCATTTAACACTGGCGTAAGTGCTACAACACACTCTTGAATTTATGATAATCGTATGATTTCCCTAGATGCCGCGAATGAATCCGTCGGTCCGAGCCGGAGGCTATTTCGTGAATTGAAATCCTAAGAATTCGCCTGCTTCCAATTACAATTCTTTCTCCAGCTAATATTAAGTTGTAAATATTGACTTAACTCCATTACTTTTAATTTCTTTCATGTAAATACAAATTTTGACTACGTTTTAAAAACATAGCATAAAGAAAATATAATGCCTGCAAAAAACTGGAGGAATAATTTATATTAAATAAATACTCCCTAATTTTGTATATTTGTAATTATTTCCGCTCCCGATCTTAGAAAAGAAACTCACAACTAGAAATTAATGATTATTATTCAAATAATATCAGTTAAAAAATTAAGATTTGTGAACTTTCTATTGAATAATTATTGTGACTTCATCTTTCAGTATTTTAAGCATAATACAAAAATGCGGATTCAGTTAAACCTTATAATTAAAAGTTTAAGCTTTCCTTCTAATTAGTGAATCTACCTTTTATATTTTTATATATCATTAACATTCATAAGTCCATAAGAAAAAGGCAATGATATGGCATTATTTTATTAAGAATTGTTGAAATATTGTGCTTCAATTTAGTTGAACTGATGTTTATTGTTTGATCAATTTATATATTTATCATCGTACAAATAATGTTTATTGCATCTTGAGGATCCAACTTACAATTGAATGTTTGCTAATTAGTTGATAATTTTTGGATCATCATATATTGTAAAATGTAGATTTTATACGTTTGTTGTAAATGTGGCTAAGTGATGTAAATTGTTTTGCCGTTAAAAAAACCGCAATAAATTTTGATTTGAAAAAATAAAATCGTTTCTGTAGAGTGTCTTATCGAAACAATTATTCAAATGTAAATAAAATGATAGGATTGTTTTGAAACAACAATTAAATTGCTTATTTATTTCTTTCATACGCCAGCGTCGCTGACAATACAACGATAAAATCAACTGACGAAAAAGTTACAAATAAAACAACAATTCATTGAAAATTTACCAACAGTAAAAGCTTATATTACAATTGGCTGCCCAGAACTTTTATCCAGAGTAAAAGCTTTTTTACTAGACAAAAGCAAAAAAAATCTTATTGCCTACGTCGAAAATTCAAATTGAATCCTTTTCTCACAATCTTAGACGGGGAGACTATTTTTTCAAGATTTATTTTGTAATTTAATAAAAATAAAAATTTTCATTTATCTTATCGTCTATTGATATAAAATTTAACTTGAATTCAGAATTGCAGCTGATAAAAAATAGGTTGAGAATCCGATAATAATATGGAAAAACTATTTTAGTAAAAATTGTATTGAGACTGTTGATTCAATATCGTCGGATAATTGAAATCATATCATAGTTTCGAAATATAATAGTATTACTTTTCTCGGTAGCCTTAAAATTAACATGCATGCCTTACACCTGGAGAATGTGGGTTGAACTATAGGCTGACTACCAATTATCGTGGAAAATAAAAATGTAAAACATTAACAATTATATAAGATTATACGTTTTAAATAAGCTTGTGATTCTAATTATCTTTATAGCCAAAACGTTTTGCAAATTTGTGTTATTTAATCAAAACATTATTCTTCCATTGATATTCCGAAATAAATAACCAAAGACGAGTCATGACTTTCAGTAATAACTCTCTTCATTTGTCTTTATTCAGTCTGAATTTTTTTTTGAAATAACATGTTGAGTGGACAACAATTATTGCAATGTATTGTCATAATAGTAAAATTATGGCCTGCATCATCTTATATTATATGTCTTTCTGATATTGTATCAATATCAGGCATCATGTTAACAATATTGCCTGTATAATACTGCAACAAAAGTTTCTAAAACGCTTTTTACACCATCGCACTGTATATACTAAATACTAAGTAATTTATCATACAACTAAATTTAAATTTAAAAAACTCTTTGCTTCAGTAAAAGCGAAGTTAATATCTACTCAAAACTAAATTAAATAGATCACTGTACGCAGTTGTTTATTTAGTCCATCCAGTATACATAAATAACCAGACAATTATGTCAACTTGGCGAGTTAATAGAGTACATGAAGAAAATTGTATAAACAATAATAATTAATTAACTTGAGTGAAGAACATCAATCTCCACTAAGTATACACTTCAGTTATTAGTTTGCGCACTTCACGTTTTCCTTTAAATTAATTGCGTAATGAATTTAAAATGGGTAAAGATTGAACTTGTCAAAGATAGGGTAATTGCAAACTACATCTACAATATAAATTAATTTTTGAATTTAAAATATTTATTATTATACGTACAATCAGTACAATTATTGCTAAAACTACTGTGCATCTTTATTGTCAATTTTCATCGGTCTCAAAAAGAAGGCTTGCTTTCCATTGTTTCGCAAACGTCACTCACCGTGGTGAAGACATAATATTTTATGAAGAAAAACATTGATTTATACTTTCAAGAGCAAGATATATGTCAAATTGATAGATTATCATGCCTGTCGTTATGCATTTTTATTTTATATCATTCGTGTACATCAGCCGAATACTCAAAATTAAGTGACACATTTACAAGTAATGTGATACATACAAATATACTAAGAAAAATATTCTTTGCGTGCATATAAAATAAGATTATAAAATACAAAGCCCAAATTATTTTAGTTAAACTTCCATACTATAAAAAAAACCTTAATCACATTTACAGGCTACAAATCGGTAATTTTCAAAATGGGAGCATTGCATTTTGTAATTGTATATTATAGAGTAACGATTTTAGTCAGAATTATTTCCACCAAATAAATTTAACTGAAACTATAATACATGGATGAGTATGAATACAAACTTTTCGCCATTACTATAATCATTAATTACTCAATTTCAAACATATCCGACTTCGCTCGAAAATTGGCAATTACATGATTAAACGATACACACACACTAAAAATCTCTTTTTACACGGTGAACACGTTCCACGTAATACTGTGTAATTAACCATGTAAAATAGTATACTAAAATAAAAAAAATGCTGGATAAGAATCCTTGTACAAAAATCAATGGATTTCTAAATAAATAATTTATTATTGTTTATTATATTTAAATTCTTATTAAAAAATACTTTAACAAAATCGTAACAAAGATTATTCACTATTAGACAAGAGAAGAACTCGTCTACGCACATTTGGTTCGACATTGCTCTCTTCACTTGAGATATACAAAGACTGCGTAATATTACTTTAAACATTTTCGAGTTTACCGGATTAAAGTTAAATGAAAATGGACCGTTATTACAGTGAAAACTTCTCAGTATGAAGAATTATAATATATCACATTTTTCGTAAAAAAATATTGACTGATCATATGTATCCACACATTCAGTTACTTAGAGAGTATTCTTACGTCTATTCGAAGAATTCCAAGTGAATCCACATTTTTTTATATTCCAAAAACTCTTTTAAGAGTTCTTTTAAGGATCAAAGGATTCCTTATGGATAGTTTGAAAAGACCGGATATGAAACAGCCATCCTGAAATACCGAGGAAATGGCATCGAATACCAAAATTGTCGCTGTCCAATTTTTCCACGAGACAAATTTACAACAACGTCACAACACATACGTGATATATTATCAGTTGTGAATTAAAATAATAATACTTGTAGAAACTAATTAAAGTTGCTTTCTTTGAAAAAAAAATCGATAGTATTAATGAATTCTCTTTCTAGAAATAATACTTCGTTTAAATAAGTAGTATTTAGACGTTCCAATTTTTTTGAGTGAAAACAATTTATGAATATTTATTTATGCATGATGTGAAGGAAAAAGGTTTCTTTAATCTACAATGAAAAATATTTTAGATTGTCAGAAAAAATCGTAAAATTAAATTGTAATTAAAATAGTACATTTTAATTATATTTTTAGGGCACAAGATATTTTTAAAAGCTTTTATGAATAAACTAATATATTCTGGTTTTATTTCTGCTCAAAAAACATCTTAAAATTAAACATTAATGATTAATCAATATCTTACAGTTGTTATTTTTTATATTCTATAAAATTTAATACAGTTTACATTTAAGAACATGGCCACACATGATCAACAAGAAATGTCATGAATTTTTGTTTATTCTTAGAAAAATAGATTCACAGGTCATTACTTTTGTATTCATCAAATTAAAAAACTGTTTATCTAAAATATAAGATTGCAGTTTTAAAATTGCCATTTGCTGGAGGGTCCGTTTAGAGTTGTTACGTTTAAGATGAGGGAAAAAAACACTTATTTAAATAATATATGTATATCTACTTAATTATATTTTGCAATTGATAATTTTTATGATGTAATTTTAATAATGGCGAAACAGCTAGAATTTCCAAGAATACATAAATAAATCTGTGAAATTGTGTTTTATTTCAGTAGTGTGTCTAAAATTATTATTTATTATGATTATACCATAATATTGTTATAAATATTTGATTTACATACAAATGTAAATCAAAACTTATAACGATTAGTTTGCCAAATAATGCACGTAAGATATTCTGACTTCTTGAAAAACTCAAAAGTAAACTATCGGAAAAATTAATCTCCTAATAAGTTAAAAGTCACGTAGCGGCGCTTACTGCAGATCCCTCAGAGGAGCTTGCATCCTACTGACTGATCTTTTCATTGGGAAAATTCTTGGATCCCGAAAACAGTGACTATTAATCACAGAATTTATATGGGTTTAGGATATTAGTATGATATGAGAAGATGCAGCATGCCAGTATAATAGAAAGTAGTTATGGAAAGATCACTTATATACATTGTTTTGTTTCTTTTAATTCTTTTAGATCAAAATAAATATTTAAGCACCGTTTTATAATATTGACTCCCTCTGTATTTCAGTATTATAAATAATTAAGAATTTCACTGTTTCGCGAAAACTTCATCAACGTATCAATTTAGGAGCATCATTAAATATGACATTTAAATCTGTTTCCAAAGCCACTTTAATAACGTGTCGCGTTTAAGTGCTTTCTGTTGTCATATAAACGAAGTAACATACGATACAATGAACGTAATTTGACGTCACATTGTCCGAGATTTTGCAAAATTTCAGACGAAACCTCTCTCTCGCACGTCACTGTCTGGTGAAAGCTCCATATTAAATTACCAGACAGTTACTGTCGTAACACACTGCCTCGGCGTTAAATTACTGGCAAGTATAATGACGGAACATGCCTTCGTCAGTGGCGTGACAGTTACGTCTCACGTCCCATTAGGTCATGTTCTATTAATGCAAAATATGCAAATTACTAGACAAGTGCGTAAGTTGCTTAAAAATAGATTGTCCTGTCTACCTGGTGGCTGTTAGTTTAATGAACACACTACAGAACAGGAGATTGCTGGTTCGATGCCAATAAATACTGGATTTAAAAATTTCAAAAAGTTCTGAGCCTCATGCTTTTGGGGTTAAACAATTAACTGGAAACTAGTTCTTGTGAAAAGAAAGCCTTCGTATGAGTTCTTTACGAAAGAAAAAAAGACATGTTCGTTACACGTTTTCGCAGCAAATATCTGCACATTGTGTGGATCAAAATGCTTCACGTTAGAAGCAGAACTAAATGTTAGCACAAAAACAATAATATTATTAAATACCATAGGAAGCTTAAACTTTATAATAGTGCTTATAACAAAAATATAATTCAGTTTTTGATAATGGCCTCTATCTTGGCTCCTCTTTTTGGATTCCACTGCTAGATCCATTATCAAACGTCGTAGAAAATTAATTCGAGCCAACGGTGCGTCTTTGAAGCTCACAAATTCAAATATTTAAGACGATAATTAATTCGACCGATACTAAATTTCACGTGTAAGTAAGCTAATTTAAGTAAAAATAATCAACCATAACTTAGGATAAACGGAAACCGATATTAAATGTTTACGCGTGCAGAAAATAAATCATTAGAATTACTATTAGAATTTAGATAAGAATAGCAACACAAAAGTTAGATAGATAAATAAATAAGTTTCATGTATATGCATATAATATCTACAATTGGATGTGGTTTGTTTTTGCAATAGAAAATATTGTATTTCTCATGTATTGTTTTCAAATAAAATATTAATATAAAAATAAGAAAGGAAAAAATTCATATTTTACTGCCAGATATATCAATAAATGGTCCACTTAGGAACATGACTCGGTATCTAACTATTTATTCAATATAGAACCAAAAAGATGACTCTCATATTTTCATAATATTTGATTAAAATAAAATTAAAAAATCATTATATATGTTTATAAAAAAGAAAAAAAAAATAGAAATTATAAGAATGTTATAGTTATACTGCAAAAAGACTTTTCGTAAAATTTACTTTAATGCTGAAGTACAGTCTCACGCTTTTAAATGATTACAAACGACTGCCTTTAAGTGATAAGAATGCTCTCCTACAAGTAACAAGTACCATATATTTTACGGGTGATTTCTGCATAAAACATTTTCTATGTTGTGTGCATAGACACTATCTTCCAGAATGACAATATAACGAAGAGGATGCTTCGTTACACTTATCACATTTACGAGACCGCTCGGAAAGTTTATGTGCGCGCTTTTCTCTCTGATCTATTAGTTTCATACAGCTGTATAATGTCACTTACACCATTTTAATGTTATACTTTGGCACGGAGCATTGCAAGTCAGCACATTGACAGTAAAGTTGACCCTTAAAAGTGCAATGACATTTCGCAAACATATGGGGTTGTGATAAAATTTCAAACAACTACGTGAAACACGTATAAAATAATTAAAATACACCAGCAGTAAAATAAAAACTTAAGTCAGATTCACGTGGAAATATTTTCCTCGTAAACTGCAAATGACATTGTATCGAATAGAATAGTGGCAGTCTGTTTTGTATTGGGTGTTCACACAGAGTCCATGTGGTAAAAATCCCGTATTTGAGACAAATTCTTCTCGTATACACTTTGTTTTTGAGAAATCTCGAAATCGTATTTTTATCTGGCACCTTATTTTATATTGCGTCGTCCACACGAGCTAAGTTACTTTACCGCCAATTAAGAACGCAATATGGAGATCACATTTTCCAATTTTAACGGAATTGTTCATATCTTTAATTGAAGAAAGAGAGAGTTCATATGATAAGACGAGGGAAATAATTATGAAATTAAATTTGATATTAAAATAAAATATTTTCATATTTTTTTGCTATACCACGTTCGCTCGTAAAGTAGAGCATATGGATCTACACAATGTGAAGACGTCTTGACAGATTATTTTTTCACGAGAATTGTTTGTCAAGCAATTGCCAATGGGTACCCACTTCTACATTTTTGGATTTTTAAAATCCAACATATGTGGAATCGAACCCGCATTCACCGGATTGCTAGACGCGCACGCCACCAACTCCATATACTCCTCTTTCGAAGTAGATATCTTCTCACTGTGTAGATCCGTATGCTCCACTGAGGGCAAAAATAGTATAATAAATAATAATAATACAATAATATCGCTCATAATAAAATAATAACTATATAATTACACACCAAAAACATAAACTTAATATGAAAAGAATATTCTCTAAAATCAATTTCATTAAATTAATTTTTTTATTTTTTAAATGTCAACAATATACAATATTAGTTGATTTAAAAGTAAATAAATACAAATGAAATATGATTTAAAATTATAATAGTGATTAAAGAGGGTTTTTTTTCATCTTAAGTAAAATTAGTGTCTTGTGGTATATGGGGTATCACCTTGTCATGAATGATGCAATATAGAAAACTCTTTTTCATTGGTGACATTATAACAGTGATGTTTATCTCTTTTTGTATGGACTTCAATATTATTATGGTAAGGCATACGTTGAATTTGGCCTCCTTAATCTTGGCAGTATTTTAAATAGGCTTCCGGAGCAAATGATAATGTCTCAATGTTGGCAAAGTAAATAATACACACGAATATTGATAATATATATCACATTTGAAAGCGAGATATACGTCAAACAAATATATGTTGTCTACATAATAAAGCCGAAGTTGTTATGTTTGAAGAAACATTACAAGAAGCTTTAGATTATCTCAATTTTCCAGAAATACGAAAAGATTACATTTATAATACGGAGACAAAGAAAGCTTTAGAATCTCAGCAGTGCAATTTTCTGTAAAAAGCTTAAAGTTGAAAACAACGGTGGTCCAATATTGTATTGAAAATATTACAGGGCTTTGTTCTTAATGGAAGTATACAAAAATTACGTTTACGTTAAAATTGTGTAAAAGTATCAAAAACAAACAAAGCTTTATAGGATAATGAAACTTTTACCAATATTTAATTAATGAACAGTTTCATTCAACAGGTATTCATTTTTAGGCCATGTATTTAATACTGTTTACTCAAATGATTTGATATTTAAATATTAATTATTATATAGAGGCTATAAAGGTTAGTTTTTGAACATGTGCGAAACGTTTTGTAAGCTCGTTATTAACTGTTGTTTTATGTAAACATAATAAATAAATTTTTGGTGCATTTTTAATCATACTATTTATATTGTCTCCCCGGTAGCGTAGCTGGTAGCGTGCTGCATGCCTAGCGATCCGGGGAATGCGGGTTCAAATTCCCATCTGTCGGATTTTTAAAAATTCGAAAATGCAGGACTGGTTTCCCATTGGGT
>JAGVSQ010008387.1:0-14440 GCA_022683975.1 Rhyacophila evoluta
TAAAACCTTTACCCTGAATTAATATTCGTTTCAACTCCCTAACAACTGGCCTATATGTGATTCAAGATCATTAAAGATTTATGGGAGAGTTGGAAGTCATTTATTTGATTTCTTAGAGCCCGTGCTCTTAAATGAGTTGTGTACTCCCAATACTGTGTTGAAGAAACATCATGCAGAACTACTGGTTTGTAGTAAAAAAAAATTTAAAAAATCCATTTATTTACACTACTTCAGGAATTACATACAAGATACTGTGTTTTACTTAGTAGGGCAATAAATGTATCAGATCAGCGGTCTCCAAGCTAAATTCCGCAAGCACCACCAATCCGGCCCACGCAATTTAAGACTACAGCATGTTGGTATGATGAATTAGATTAGTCTTGGCTCTTGGCATATAGTAAAGTAGTCAAAGTGGCCCTTAGACTAAAAGGTTTGAAGACTGCTGAATCAGAGTATTGTTAAACTATTCAATACTTTTGCTATCATTTTCATCATGATTATTGTCAGAAAATAGTTGTGAATTATAGCTTTTTGTAAAATATTTTCGTCTTAGAATCTCTATCTTTTGAAATCATTTGCAGCTTGTCAGCCATTAAAGTACGAAAATCCAAACAAAATTTTTACCACAGCAACAATTAAATTCATAAAAATTTGGAAATAAATGTGAAGCATTTTCAACTGAAGATTAATGTGATTATGATTTTTATGTTGGTAGAATAAAATACTGCGACTTAAAATATCGGGAAAGTTAGTTTTTGTAGCTGAAATCCTATAAAATTATTTTTTTCCATTGGCAACCATAAAAGACGTAGATCTTGAAATTTCACGATTCCGGTTGTCAAAATACGACTAAACTTCGTTCGTTTATTGTGACATGTAGTAAAATAAACTAACATAATGCAAGAATTCAACGATATCGAAGTTTACAAAACCAGCTTCTCAGTATTCGTGGCATTATTTTATCTGGAAATGCTTTATATTTTAATTATGACCTTGTCGATCCTTAATCGTGTCAACCAGCAATTGGCGTCTTAAAAACGTAGGTTGTCTAAATAATTTGTTTACATTGTTGCATACCTTCCAAATTAATAACAAACATTATTGATTATGTTTTTATTTGAACTACGTGATGAATGACTTATGACTTTTCTTATTTTTCAGAATATGACAAGTAAACCCCTAATTTTAAAAAAATATACCAATGACGAGCAACAGCGTAGTATTAAGGTTGATGGGCGTTATGTGCAACTTTTAAAACCATTTCAAATTCAAGGCATTAGATTTTTATTCAGCAATTATATCAATGTAAGTAAAATCATTTAAAACTAGCGGTAATTACATAAATACACAAGATAGTGAACCAGTATTAGACAGAATAGTCCACATTTGGAAAATATATTTGGCTGAAAGGTGATACTTCGCAAGCTAAAGATAGTTAGAGGAGATGTATGTAACCTATTAAATTTCAATCATCAATTTTGAAATTAAAACATTGTAAACAAATAAAAATCTGGTATCTAGGGCAGGAGGGTATGCTGATATTTTGACTGCTGATTTAAGTTGGCAATATTGGATTTCGATAA
Source organism: Rhyacophila evoluta (assembly GCA_022683975.1). NCBI lineage: Eukaryota > Metazoa > Arthropoda > Insecta > Trichoptera > Rhyacophilidae > Rhyacophila > Rhyacophila evoluta. The sequence continues at coordinate 1,584 of JAGVSQ010008387.1, forward strand.
AAGTAGCAACAAGCTGTCTGAATTAAGTTAGTCATAAAACTTTTCGCAAATACTTGATTAAGTTGGTAGCACAATTCACACATACACTTGCATAGTTTGATGTTTAAAGTAGTGCACGCACACAAAGTAGAGCCCATCATCATGAAAGGTTTGATGTTAAGAAAGTATAAATGACGATAAACTCAGAAATAAAATACTTAAAATTTATGTAGCATTTAATTTAATACCTTATATTCTACACTACAACAGATACACATGATAAACAAATATCAATCTTATTGGTAATACACCAAACTCTTTTTTTACACAATGAAGACGTTCCGTGCAAAACCATGTCAAAAATTATACTAAAATAAAAAAAATAATGGTCAATATGTTGCCTTAGGTAAAAATCAATGGATATTAAAAAACAAAATTCATTAGCGTTAATTGTATTTCAATTTTTATATTTAATGGAGCCATATGTAATGTATTAGATTTCAATAATTGATTTTGAAATTAAAACATTAAAAATGAAAATAAAAACCTCAGAGAAGATAACTCTACTGCCTGTTTGCAGATTTCAATAATTACGACTGCAATATTCACTGATAATTTATACTTTTAGGGAAGAGGCGCCATATTAAATGATGATAGGGGTCTTGGGAAAACTGTTCAGACTGTTCTTTTCTTATCAGCAATACATTTTACATCAAAACCCTTATTCGGTGCCCTAATCTTATGCACTCCAGACAACATCAATCACTGGGCGTTCCATTTCCATAAATGGTCTGAAATACAATTCAATATCAACCATGAAGGTTTGTAAAAGTCAGCTAAAATAAATTTGGCACAAAGAATTGCCCATGGTGCTTGTTACTAACGGATTCATAAAATCTGATGTTGAAGACACTCAAAACTGATCCTATTTATAATGATATCATCAATAAATGAGGAAATTTGCTGTAACCCTTTTTATGCTGGAAGTTTATATTTACAGAGACTATTGACTATAACTAAACGAAAGATAAGCCTCTGCACTTTGGTGCTGGATGTTGTGGGCTCAGATCCCACCGCTGCTAACATTTTTTTCAAATTCAAAGGATGTTAGACCGGGCAGATTGAAAAATCGCGAAAAAAATATATCAAGATTATTGTTCACATTACATAGAGCATAGGCTCCCAATCTTTTTTGGCCTACTGTCCCCTTTTTGAAAAAAAAGTTACACACTGCCTTTTCTCATTTTTTGTTTTGTTTAGTTTGCATAACGTAACTTATTTTATTAAATTATAAGTCTTTCTATACTGTCATGAAATATATACCGCTCTAGGTGATCTATTCTCAACAGGATTACTCTCTTCAAAGACCTTTAGTTCGACTATATTTTCAGGCTATCAATCAACTACCAAGTATGTTATCACTACATTGGACAGCTGTGCAGAATATTTGCTGCATGAGTGGAACATTGTGGTGATTGACGATTTGGAAATTAATTCTGTCATCAAACACTTGCGTACCATTAAATGCAGACAAAAGATATGGCTAGCCAAAAGTAGTTTACATGTAAGTTTACCCAATTCAACCCTACTTATAATATTCATTTCATACACAACCCTAGAGAATTGTTACTGGTAGTCGTACGATACTCTCTAGATTATTCGGATTATAAACGATAATATTAACTGTAGAAAGGTAAAAGGACAACCCTCAGTATTCAGTAGTTTTTAATGTAACATCTGAAATATCAAACAAACATCTGATAAATTATTACCAGTCTCAAATAATTATACAATACAAAACACTGAACAAAAAAATTATTTGTAACTATTTAAAATGACTTTATTACGAGGATTCGAAATTTAATAAAAAAAAAAACTTTGACTATTGATGCATTGATATTATCGAAATGTATTAAATATATCGACTATGGAAAGGAAAAAGGACATAACCCTCAGTTTTTTCAAAATAGCTTTTTTCAATAATCACAATTTATGCAACTAAATATACGTTCTCTCAAAAGAGTGTTAGCTGAAAATGGCGAATTAGTATCTAAATTTTGCTTTTAAGTTTGGAAAAAAGGATGGCATGTGAAAATTCCCACCAGGAAAAGCGCTTCCACCACATCAATTTTATTGATTTTTAAAATATTAATACTTATTAAATTATTATCAGAATGGGTAAATAAAATACCAGTTTTAATCTTCATGCATTTAATCGTCTCCCTAATAGCGTAGTTGGTAGCGTACGCGCCTAGCAATCCGGGGAATGCGGGTTTGAATACCCATCTGTCGGATTTTAAAATTCCGAAAAATGCAGGACTGGATGCCCATTGGGTGGAGTAATTGTCTGACAAACAATTCTCGTTAAATAATAATCTGTTAAGACGTCTTCACGTTTGCAGATCCATATACTCCTCTTTCGGAGTGGATATCTTCACACTGTGTAGATCCATATGCTCCATCGACCTGGTATATAAAAAAAAAATCTCCATGCAGTTGAAGGTTGTGATATTATGACTTTGCCACAAAATCTTTAAATAAACTCTTTTGTAGGTTACCTCTTTTTGTCTTTCTACAGGCGATATTCACTAGAAATATGATAGTCACAAATATATAAATTAACTATTATTGAAATTAGACTGTAATATCAAAATTTAAAAACAATATTCAACATTAAATCTGAATTACATTAAATTTTTGTTTTGTCCAGTTTGATTTTCGTCTAATGTATAACCTCTTGGATTGGATATCAGATGAGACTATTGGCAATAAAAATAAGTTCTTTGGCAGTTTTAATTCGCACATTGATGATGATGTAGTGACACAGTGGAAGAAGAGGAGACTCCTGAATGTTTTTACCAATCGTTGGATGCTGCGGAAAACCCGCGACAGTGTGAAAAGCGACCTTCCTCTCACTGATGAAAAGGTAACATTCTTTTACCCTATGAATTAATTCTCAAAACTCTATATATTATAATTCATTAGTTCGAAGCAGGGAAGAGAGTGGATTGGTTGTTTTGGCCCCGAATCAGTTGAAATACAGCCTTATGGTGCAGAGGGTATAGAAGAAATTTCTGAGTCTTCTGTACTCGCGTATATATGGATACTATCCGTGGCTTTATCCAACTACTCTCATTTTAGGGATGCTTTCTTATTGTTGCTTAAAAGAAAGAAGAAATATGTATTTGGCAACACACATTTTTTTCGACGTATGCATGTTCTAATTGATATTTCTCTCACTGTGTCTAATATTAATCTGTGTGTCCCTAATAATTACCTGAGAAATCGAAAACATCAACTTCTTTTTATTCCTAAATGCAGAACTAACCTGTCAGTAGTCATACCAATGCGGAGAGCAATGATAATCAAAATTTCCTCTGTTATTGATATCCTCCATCTGTGTGAGAGTGAGTTTAGATTGATGCTACTGTATATATTTTTAAAAATAGGATCTGTCTAATTTTTTTGGTAAACTCTCTTTTTTTCACATATTATTTTCCAATTTATTTTTAATATATGCTGTTACTTGTAAATTGTACAGTTTTATTAATATTTTATTATAGGCATATTTTCAAGAATTCAACAAATGGCTTCATCGTTCAACTAATCCAAATAAACTACCAGACCTTATTTCCATTAATTCACAAGATAATCGTACATCTATAAATGATGAAATATCTCAAAACTCAGTTGAAATAATCGAAGTATGCGCGGCAGACACAGAAGACCTTTCTCAGTCCATGTTGGATTGCTCCATATATTTCGGCAAGAGTTCTACAGATGCTAATGACCTTGTGAAAAGGAGAGGTAATAAAGACATAACAGGGCTTAAAATCAAACGCACTAAACCGGAATATAATGAATCAAGACAACATTTTGATTTGTCAAATGAGAAAGCAAATGTATCTGATGCTATTTTGGATAATTCAAAAAACAATAATGGTGAATATATTATTGAAGATACATCTATTAAAGATGTTTTGGATCAAACTGATAGAGCCATACTGCATTCAAAAAGTCATGATTCCATATTGAATAGTCATAAATTGTATAATATCAAACAAATTAAAAATAGACAAGTCACTGTTGCTAAAGACACATCAGATTTATCAAAGTATTGTAAGTCAAACGTCATTAATAATGCTGGCAATTTGAAAGACACAATTATTTACCAAAAGCCAGATAAATGTATCTTAGAGGAGCCTAAGAATATGGAATTAATTGATGGACCCCACTTTTTGGACGTTCTTTTTCACAGTCCAAAAACTCACACGCTAGATGCTAGGGTAAATATCAAAGAAACGTCAAGAAATTCTGCTTATTGCAACACGTCTGAAGTAAACATCGCTAAACAAATTACGGTGAGTAATTCTTTGAATGATTGCCGCAAGCAAACTGGCAACATTCAAATGAAAACACACTTCAACATGCTTGATGCTATTTTGTTTTCTTCCAGACGATGAAATTATCATGACACATTTAGTAAAAAAATGTTGTTTTTTCTCTATTATTTATGGGATATTATGAAGGATTTTAGTATAATAATTTCAACTCTTCCATTGAATTAGGCATCTATCTACGTATAAAATATATTATTGTCGGTATCTTGATTCGGTTGTTTTAAATTCATGAAAGCTATATCAAATATAATATTACTTATGATAATGCATAAAAACAGCCATTGAAGATTGAGAATATTTATGAGATTGTATAAAAATTGAGTATATTTTTATGCATCCATTACCCCATTCCTTTAAATTATCTTTTAGGCTTTAATTTTATACAATTTTCGTAAAATCTATTTGTATTACTGTGTCCCTGATGATACATTGTTAACGTCATTATTTTTTTGACGATACTATATTTATTCTTTAATTTATTTAATCGCTCATCTAAATGAAGCATAATGTTTTGATATTCAAACTGAAATTCATGAATTGTATTTATTTATTACAGCTAATTATTTGGTGATTTTTTTGCATAATGGTTTTTAAATTGTTATTTTATAAGTTGATTATAAATTTTAGAAATAATAACTCGCCCACTGTAAAAGAGTGGCATCAAATTCCCTACTTCTGAAGATTAACATCATAACACAACAAACTTCAGTTATTCGATGCACCAAGGGACTGATGTGATATGTGCATAATAATGATAATACACAAATTTAATATTATTTATTGTATGGTTTTATATCCAGCGTATTCTTCTACTTGCCACCATGTTGCCAGTGACACGTTTCAAAATTATTTTCCCCTCCACACCTGCTATGGACAAAGAGGAACTTATTAACAACTGTCTACCCTAATAATATTCCTAGGTTCCTGCCCTAGAAACCCTTTTGTCTGCAATAATATATGTTGCAACTTTTTAGAAGGTGATAAATTATCCCTTATAGAAATCAAGTTGCAGGTCTATTTGGGAATTTCTTCACTTTCAAACAACATATCGGGATATTCTCAAAGAAAGTCAATGGCATTCCTTAATTAACTACATAAGCAAGGAGGAAATTCTATAAAACCAAAATTGCAAACGGTGTTCTATGGGAATAAAATTTTGTAAGCAAAACTAGTAAATAGTTAAGTCCCACTTATCAGATTGAAATGGGATTTCGTCAGTATCAGGTAAAGAAATGCATGCAGCAATCTTGGTATCGCTTATTCCAAGAAAAATAATTTGTAACTTCTATGATATTGTAAAATTACACCATGACTTAAATGTTAGATTTAATATTATAAAGGTGCGATGATTACTGATGAAAATGTTAATATTATAATTTTATTCATGGCATTAAATCTTTAAAGGGAAGAATCCAAAAATGTTCAGTTACTGCCTCCTGTAAGATTTTTAATTCATATGCTACTTAGACGAATGATACCCGGTATTATGTACGAGATCGATTTGATCTTCGTTAGCCTTGCAGCAATAATCTAGAGATAAGTTCTTTGTAAAATAACTCATCTGCCAACTAAAGTAGCCAGCCTCTGGCATCAAATTTATAGTTTTTTTTTGTTACATTTCTATTTCCAATGTGTGGTTCCGATGACACCATTCATTAATTCATATCTTAAACACGTTTCAAGTGCCACTTCATCATCTTCAGACATAGAACCTTGATAAAACCAGTGTTACAACTGCTCACTTAAAGCAACTTCCATAAATTGGCAATTTGACAGACTTTTGATTGAACTAAAGCTGCAGTAAATATTGTCATGCTGCTTTCATAAAAAATCTTAGTATTGAAAATTGAATGCATAATCATTTTATATTGTCTCATATTCCTGTGTATGTAATACATCTGAACCAATCATTTTCATTGTAATCAATTGTATCCTATTTCATAACAAATAATTTAAAATTTGAGCTGACTTGAAGTTTGCAAGATTTATTATATTGCATTTATCATAATTCCTATATTATTTATTTCTTATGGAAGTTTACAAATTTCAATCTCAACATTTTCTAGGGTCATTTTAACTGGGAAGTGTTTATTTTATAAGATTTGTACTATGTATCGATACATTAAATGGAATTAAATAAATTATGGTATTTTCATCATCACTCTATTACCGAAATTTTCCAACTGTCCCTATTTGTAATGGATTTGTCCTTTTCCTTACCCAAAATCACGAAGACTAGTCTCTTTTTATTAATTTTTAAAATGTAATATAATTATTAAACGCAACTATGATTCTACCTGCTTGCCCACTTGCTTGGAGCAGCAATCAGCTTCTTATTTGTTTTGATCTATTAATGATGGTCTTCAAAAAGAATCTCAAATTATAAATATATTAACTATACAGATTTTAACACTCTTCAATTGAGTCATCGCTCATTTGATAGGACTCCATCTTCTATGGTTGAATAATTACATTGAATTGTAATTATACAAATTAGTAATATATATTTCTGATAGTTAAATCTATTGTGACTCCATTAATATATACAATATAATATACAGTAGGGTTCGCTTAACATGCAACCGGGGGAGCCCAAATATTGTTTGGAATTGTAGACCTAGGAAAAATAGGGTAAACCTGGATGGCTTATACGGTGGCCGAAGGCAGGTAAATAAATCTTTAAGATGAAATTTTATTGTTTTACAATTTTGCTGCGGCTTTGTGCTAAAAGGTTTTTGAACCATTTGTTTACATATTTTTACTCACACATTTTTAACTTGCCTAACTCTTACTACATATTTTTAAATGTATCTCTTGTATCTATTACTGTGTATTGTATCTACTCTTGTATGCTTGACAAATTTACTTAATTTTTGTTATATCACAATCTCAACAACGGTACGGCTCGGCCCTATATCCGACCGTTTTTCATTTAGATAAAATGAATTGTAACTTGCAATTATAATATTTAAGAAATTGTATTTGAAATATGTAAAGATCATGTCGTGGTTTTAATTGCTGGGGATCTTGGTGAAAGTATATTCTGTTAAATATGATACTGAATTTTTTCATAGTTGATCATATTAATATAATGCATTTATTGCTTATTTATTCTAGGAATAAGTGATAAATAATGGCTGTCAATTTTTAAATAAGAAATGGGACACCAAAAGTATATTTTACTGTCTAAAATTAAAGAATACAATCGTTTTCATGGTTTACAGATTATAATCAATCGCTCAGTAAACTATTCATAAGTAACAATATTGGATCACATCTCTAAGTAAAGGCACATCAATGCTATGTAACAAGTTATACCTTATCATTTTGCATTAACAAAGATCAAACGACATGTTATTACTCAGTCCACACACATAATAAATATCCACATAATTTTGTTCAATATCCAATAATACGTTCCATCATTTTAAACATGCCATGGACAGGCTAACGACATAAAACTTCTCCTTCTACCAACCAGATTGTCTCTCTGTCTAAATTATCTCTTCATGACATCTTTATATGATATACAGGATAAAAACCTATAAGCCCAAACACCCAACATAAAACCTGTCATGTCAAACATAAAAATGCTATGTATATCAATTTGATTTATCATCAGAATAAATGGACCAGACAAATATCTTTAGCTGTGGTTTATGACGATAACCAGCAAATATAATATGGCATTCTTGGTCCGTCCTCTCCGATGAAAACCAGTTCCATCAAACCATTCATTGTGCATAAAAAAAATGATAAGAATGACATTCACCCTGTCGATATTTTAATGAATTAAAATATAAGGCTTATTATTTATAAGTTTGCTTACTATCAGTCTGTAAGATGCGAACTTCTCAAAATTTTGGTATGATTTTTGAAGTTCTCCACTTTCGACTTGGCTTATGAACAAATAGCTTCTTAAACTTTGGTAGGAATATCTATTTGTTAAAAACTTCTTTCAACCGGTGGGATTCTGGCGTCCTGCAAGACCAGTGGGTATCCATAGGACGCACTTGGTGGAACTAAGGGATGCTGGTATGACCTAGGAGGATGCAAGATGAGTGACAGGTGACAGATTTCTAGAGGCACTATGTAGCAGCCATATGCTCTATTTAGGGAGCGGATATGGTGGAAGAAGAAAAGCTTAAACGCTAATTTATTATTATTATCGAAATAGCATCTCGAGACTTACAAAAACACATTAATAAATAGTATTTTTCCTGCAGTATGTATAAGTACCATAAACTACATCATTTAACGTCACAATTAGTTGGTCTGATTAAACATAACTCCAATAGAGTGAGAGAGAATTATTTAATAGTTTTATTGGATTGTTCCCGAGTACATGCTTATATACATGACTACTTATTTTGACAGTTATTATTTTTTAATGACTTAGAATTGATAAATAAAATTTTTGACATGTATACATTGCAAAAATATATAACTATTCTTACTAGATTTCAATATAAAATATAAAAATCTGTACATTTATTTTCTTTTATAATATTTTAACAAATGTTTCAAGAAGTCCTGCCGGGTATATTCTGCTAGATTTCGACACCAGTGACTCAAAATTGGAGGACATTCGTAAACTATCTTCTCCTGATAATAAGCGCCATTTTTTGTATCTTTCATGTAAAAATCATTCACTGACTTTGCTAAAAAAGAAAAAAATAGAATCATTATTGATCTACCGGCATAAGTTGTCCACTAAGTAAGGATGAATGCTAACATTGAAATGAAGTTATAATTAATTAAAATGAAAATACTTTTCAGTACACATAAGATTCATGATTTAATTGGCGATAAATAATCAGACATTTTATATGGACTTAACAACATGGAGGGATTCTATGAATATAACCTGACAGAATTTAGAAGCAATCTTTTAACTCGTTGTGTAGTATGGACATACATGGATGTCTGTGCGCCTTGTCGCCTTGTTTTCAAAGCCATTCTTTTATTTTTTAATAAAATGTTAATATTTATTTTAATATAAATACTAGATATAATTATCAATCAATGATATGTGGAAGTCATTACAATCATGACATTTATTCTTAGGCTACAAAAATATACGTAAACATTACGAATAAAAAAGTTGATTTCAGTATTGAAAAATTCTCTAATACTCTTTCTATAATTATTATGATTTGTAAAGAAATGAAAAATTACTTATATTGCTGTTCACGAAAACACATAAATCAGTTTATAAATCGGCATTTCCAATTTGATTGATTTTATGATATTCGTTGAATTGATAGCGGTGAAAGATTTTAGTGTTTAAGCCGTGTGGCTTAACTTTGACTTGAAATTAGCTCACTAATGTATTTTTCCTAGCATAAGTAAATTAAGATTTGGTATTGGCGATACTATAGTATAATTGACTATCGCACTTCATCCCTTGCTATACTACAAATCTTTATTTTTTATACCATGTTCGCTCCCAACTCGGAGCATATGGATCTACACAGTGTGAAGATATACACTCCGAAAGAGGAGTATATGGATATCCACAATGTGTGATTATTTTTTACGAGAATTGTTTGTCAGACAATTACTCAACCCAATGGCTATCCAGTCCTGCATTTTAAGGATTTTTAAAATCCGACAAATGGGGATTCGAACCCGCATTTCCCGGATCGCTAGGCGCACACGCTACCAACTACACTACCAGGGAGACAAGTTTAAAGCAGTCTTGCCAGCAGAAAGAGAATTCTTCTAGCTCCTTAGTTAAGGTTGGTAAAAAAGTTGATACTTACAACATGCCCATCCGTTGAAGAAGCAAGCATTGTGAACTGATGAAATGATGTAGCCTCCATCATGTGCCTTCACCAAGTAGTGACCGATGGCTTGACTATCAAAGTATGGCCATAATGGCAATGGTTCATCATAGCTGACTGAATATTTCCACTCATCATAATTACCACTCTCGGATAATATTGTAAAGCTTTTCCTGGAAATCAATTAAAAATTAATTTGTAACAAAATATTATAGTCAGTTAGAATATGTAAGTTTTGGTACCTCGGTGAGTTGAAAGAATGCATACTTTGATATTGCATAATACGGATTCAAATCTCACAACTGTATAAGGATTTTTATAATTTCAAAGATATATAACTAGATGCCCAATGGATCAAGTGATTAGCTGACTACTGATTTTTTCCTGTTTCATTCAATTTCCACTTCGATGGTAGTTCATTACGTAGCAGCATAAAAGGGTTTTAATTTGTTTTTAATTGCAAGACTGTATACATGTTGAGTCATGCGATTGGCTGACAACCAATCCTCATAGGAAACAATATGTCGAGATAAATCTTTACATTGGTAACAACATGGCTAAAAATAGTATATAATATTTTATACACACAACCGCGCCATGCTACAGTGCAGATTGTGCACCGCACAAGAGCACCTAAATATAATGGATGCCTCTGCATAAGAAAAATGAAATAAATCTTTTATTTGTTTTTACTTGCTATGATATTTGCCTAGCAGACTTTAACAGAATAATATACTTTAATGTATAAAATACTTAGAAAACAGCTGTAAAGTTAAAAATATACGAGTCATAAATCACTGAACATAATATAAACAGGAAGTTCAAAAAACTGTTTGCGCGAGGGCACCTCTTACCCATTGCGTGGCACTGTATACCCACACATTATATTAGATATAAAGTCAAAAAATGTATAATAAAATAAATGATTATGTGTACTCACATATGTGGTATAAGGTGTTTTTGTATGTTGCTGAAATCAGCAAGAAATTCCCACAATGTTTCGGCCTTAACATTGGGCAGAGTCACATCAGTTGTGTATGTGTAATCCTTCTTCATGAAGAATAGATAAACACCCACGCTCATCAGAAGAAAAAATATTATTTTCTGTTTATGCCACATGATTGTTTGCATCGTTTTTTACGTTTTAATGTAATTCGTACAAAATATCTGAAAAATGGATCAAAAAATTAACCCATTGGCTGCTATAAAGTTTTTTAAATCCTAATAAAAAATGTTAATATTCATAATGATTGATTTTTTATAGTTTTGTAGAATATCATTTATGGTTTTTAAGATTATAATTATTCTCTCATTATATGTCTATTGCCATAGCAATACTACATTACTGAAAACAATAATAGTGGTTGACTTGATTATTTAACTCTGACTTTTCAGATGTAAGTTTTGAGTTGGAAAATTGACATATAAGTCGATATCTCTTTGTAGAAAAATTCGTGGACCATAGGACATATGTCGTTATACTGAATATTCGGTACAACGAATGAGTAAATGGTAAAAGTTAATGGAATAAATTAAATTTGTTATAACTATTTTTTTACTACTTATTTTGTCTTCACGTTCGTTTGGGTGAACAAACAATTTCAAACTTCGTTACTTAGATGTTCGTTTTCAAAAGATATCACTTGTATACGAAATATAGTACACTTAGCTACCGAAAGATGTCTAAAGCCATTGCAGTACAAGACGTTCTCAGCTGTGTTATAAGTTAAAACAAAGAGCCTAAAAATTATATAATATCTACAACCATGAAGTTCCTACGATATTTTCAGCAAATTAAACTAATTACAGCTCTATCTGTAATAATAATCGATAACAACTAATAGGTATGCTTTATTTTTATTCATAATATTACGGGCGATACATTCAGGGTCATAAATTAACATGCATCCATAGAGCATAGACAATCTACCGAAGACGTAACAAGGAAGAGGCCGTCGTAGCATTGGCCTCATGCACGGTATCTGAAGCGCTACAAATTCATTGTTATCTCGTAATTTTTAGTATGTTTCATAATGATTTTTACTATTTTAAGTAGATAAAAAAGTCCTTTTTGTTAGATCTCGCTCTATCTTAAGATTTTTACTTTCGTACATTCGTCCAGATTTTTCTGTTCGTAATTTCTATTTTCGTACGTAGTAGATCGCGTAATTTAAAAACAAACGCGGATTCCGAATTTCGTATTGCAAGCGCAATTCGTACATTTGGAGCGTTTGTATTGATTTCGCTACTTATGGCGCCTCTTACACGATGCCGCCTGATCCAGCCGTGTCTCTGCTTCATAGCCGACACGGCCCTGATCTTTATTTCGCAATCCGGGAAGTGCTGGTTCGATCTGTTAGATTTTTAAAAATCCGTGCTACAGAAAAAATGCAAGACTGGATGCCCATTGGGTTGACCAATTGTCTGAAAATAATCTGTCAAGATATATCTTCACATCGCGGAGATACTCGTACGTTTACTCCACCTTCGGAGCGGACACGGTAAAAAAAAGATTTGATTAAGGAATAAAATAAATATTGTCTTTCGACATAACACTAATCCTACTGTTTATGTAATGATGTATCTATTTGTAATTTCTAAATTATTTAAAACTGGTAAACATTTATACGTGAATCCATATCATATATGGAAGTTTACCAGTTTTAAATAATTTAGAATTTAAAATCAATTT
>JAGVSQ010008388.1:0-14440 GCA_022683975.1 Rhyacophila evoluta
GTCGCTAACAGTGATCTCACATATGGAAGTTTACCAGTTCTAAATAATTCAGAATGTAAAACTGTTTGTCTACTGAGCTGAGAAATTGCTTGATAACTAATTTATATAAAAACTTATCTTTCAAGTCATACTTTCATGTTGCAGATATCCATATGCTCCACGTTTGAAGCTGAAATAAAAATAAAATAAAAAAATTCTTTGACTGCTACGATGCTTTTGAAAATTTTAGAATCCTTAGGATAAATAAGCCAAGAAAAACCATCTATATATAGAAAAGCTAGACATAAAAGTACCAATGATCGTTAATAGCATTTATAGGTGGTATCACGAACGATTTTATATTGTTGTTGGGCAGTGAACGGGTTAATATTATATGAAATTGAAACGTGAATATACTCTATTAAAATGTATATAATTACTGTATAATTGTTAACCATGTTGGCTTGCAAACTATACCATATGCATTTTCAAAATATGAAGAGCTATTTATTCAATTTAAAAAAAAAAAATTATTTGTCGATTAAATTTGAAAAATATATTATTTAATTGTATATAATTAGTTTTGTCGACAGATTTTTTGGTGAACGAGCTAATATTGTTAACATTTTTGCTATCTAACGTTCAAAATGAAAATTTACAACATGGTTATCCAATGGGTTGGACTGATCAATCTTCATCAATATTAGTTTTTACGAATGTATGCTGTATATTTACTGTGAATATTATCATTTTTTAAATATAAGTGATATTTTTGTTATTACTAATTATGGAATATCAAACAAATAGCCATTTAATAAAAAAAATCCTATATTAAATCAGACTATAATATAATTATATTGATAACAGCTATTGGCCAAAGTTATACGAAATGAATGTTTATAGAATTAATCCATAAATAATTAAAATATTGTATTACAAAATTAAAGCGTTATCATTTTATATTAAACAAAACATACAGCATAACAATATAATTTCTTCAATAAACTGGACTTAAAATATTTATGCAAAAAATAAATAAATCTGTTATTACAAAATATTTTTATAAAATATATCTTAATCTTTATGAAGATATAAGTATAAAGATAATATTTTAAAGACATTTTCGAAATCGTTGCAAGTCATCATTGTATGAAAATCCACATTCATTGTCGTCCGTATTTCTCGTTCTTGACAATTTCCCATATTATGCCATAAAGTGATATTCTGTAATATAACCTATTTAAATTCAAAGCTTTTCAAAGTTTAGGCACTTTCACGAACGTGTAGGTTTCTATCCTAATGTCTGGTAATGATATTAATCAATCACTTCTCAAACTTAGTTTGTATCTGAAAATTGTTGGAAATTTGTAAAATTTTATGTGGATCGTTATTATCAAGGTTTTGCATTTTATCTTTTGTCCATATTAATTTTACACATACAAAGGTAGAGTTTTTATTTATAAGAGCTTACATACTTACAGAGTTTCACAAATCCAACTTGCTGATGATATGCTAACAGAAAATAATATTGAGTGTGGAAAAGAAAAATAACCTTGCCCACGCGCAAAATTTTTGCAGGATACACAAAAATGCCTTTTTGATAATTTTAAGGCAAAGTCAACATATAATAGAGACATACGCTTAAATTGAACATATTTTAAAACTAGTATTTTATTTACCTGGTCTGACATCACTTAAGTTATTTAAAAAAAAAAACCAATAAAATAGATATAGTAGTCTTTTTTCCAGGTCGATATGCCCTATTTGTCTCCCCGATAGCGTAGTTGATAGTATATGTGCCTAGTAATCCGGGGAATGTGAATTTGATTCTTCATATGTCGGATTATAAAAATCTGAATAATGCAGGACTGGATGCCCATTGGGTTGAGAACCGACAGACAATTCTCGTGAAAATTAATCTGTCAATACGTCTTCATGCGGAGATCCATATACTCCTCTTTCGGGGTGTGTATCTTCACACTGTGCAGATCCATATGCTCCACGTCGGGAGCAAGTAAAAAAAGTAAGATTTAAATACCATTTCAATATTTGCAGCATATGTTTTCTTGATAGACCGTGTATTAAGTTGTATACACAATTATTATCAAAAAAATCCATTTTAAAAAATTTGAAGGTTACGTTCTTTTCCATTTTCATAGTCGATATATATATGTATAATATTTATACGTTCGCTTTGAAAGTATAGTATGTATCTCTGCAATGTGAATATATTTATTGAAAGATTATTTTCCATAAAAATTGGTTTTCAAACAAGTGGTCTACTCAATGAAAATCCAGTTCTGTATTTTCAAATTTCAAAAAATCCTGGAAATGGTGAAATTGAGTCCGCATTCTTCCGGTGTGAGATGCAAGCGCTAACCTCTAAGCCATCGGGGATAATATATATAAAAAATATATTATAATGTAGTACAATTTTTTTACGTTATTAAACGCATACATATGTTATTTATTATATTCCTTTATACAATTACGCAACACTCTTGTAAAGGCAAGCAGTATAAAGCAAAGTGCTTATAAACTCTGGACTCTTGGTTTAATGTTATGGGAACTAATATGTCATCCTGTCACTTTTAACGCGTAATTTGATGTTTACACAAGTCAAGTTTTAATTAATTACACATAAGTATTACTAGGCGAGTGATATTAATGCATTTCATTATGTGCTTAACAAAATGCTGCGTCATTCTGGCATTTGAAATATTATTTCAGTATGTTTTAATCTTACCGTAGCAACTCGTATAAATAATACAATTTTGTGTTATATGTATTATACTGGGTGTATTGTGAAACTGAACTTTCACCTGAGTAACTTTATTGCGTTGGAGCCATCGCTTCAGTAGCTGAGTTGGTAAATGTATATTTCTTAAATTGATCAGCAAGAAAATTCACTGGTTCAAATCTTTTATTTGCATGAGAATAAATACAGAGCCAAATGGGAGAAGATTTTATTGGCTGCCCGATATTTATTTTATTAAAATATTAATAAAAAAAACAATTAGACAAGTTAGGTGTGTAGATAGAGAATAGCATAAACTTACGATTTAATCTCAGGCTAATTTTAGAAATCAATAAATTTTACTAGCATTTTCTTATGAATGAGGGTAATCAGATTTATTTTGAAATAAACAGTGGATATTTTGATTCCATTTAGCAAGTTCACAATATTAGACAGTAGGGATTAATTATAGTTATAATTTTTAGAATGATACCGTGTTCGATCCTTAAGCAGTGTTTATGGATCTAGTGTGAAGATATTCGCTCCGAAAGTAAAGTATATCGACTATGGAAAGGAAGAACGTAACTTAAAAATTTAACAATAGCTTTTATTCGATAATCAGAATTTTAAAAATTTAATATACGATCTATTAAAAGGATAATAGCTGAAAATGTCGAATTTAGTGTTTAAATTTAGCTTTCAAGATTGAAAAAACGATGGCCTTAAAAAATTTTCAACTGGAAAAGAGACTTCCACATAACAAATCAATTTTATCGATTTTTATTAAGCAACTAATTAGATTAATATCATATTGAGTAAATAAAACACCAGTTTTAGTCTTTACGCACTTCAAGGTTGTGTCTACGTAATGTTTTGACTTTGGATAGAAATCATTAAGAAAACATTTTTGGGCCTCATTTAAAATTTGTAATATGTGTGCTACGTCCTTTTCTATTTCCACAGTCGATATGAATCTTTTGACGTCTTTTTAAATTATTATTACGAGAGTTGTTTGTCAGACAATTGCTCATCCCAATGCATATCCAGTTCTTTATTTTTGCATATTTAAAATACGATAGATGTGGAATAAACCCGCATTCCCTGGATTGTAAGTCACGCATGATTATGTCTACGCTACTCACAATTATAGTTCTAAAAATATTAATAAGAGAGTAGTAGCTATATCTAACCTATAACCTGCAACCTTTTATGCAAGGATATATTGTATACTTTTATATATCTCTGGTCTACTGCTAAAAGTGCCAAATATATCTTTTTTTCATCTTTTTTTTATCTATAATGTATGTAAATATATGTGTATTGACGAGATTGAGTCGAATATCATTTACATTTTTTTCCTATTTTTAAATTATATGAAAAAAATGAACATTTCAAGTATCGTACTTCTGAAATCAATCAAATTAGTGTATATGCTTAAATCTCAAATATACAGGAAAAATGGCTTACTTATCTGAGATAATTGATAATATATATTATAATAGTATCCAAATCTATAAGATCCTTTTGAATTTTGTTACTGTAAATCAGTTAGAATACATCGTTGACGATTTGTTAAAACCTTAAACGTGAAAAAAATTCAATGTTACAAGGGGGTAAAAAAAAACTCCGTCTTGTCAAAGTAAATCGTGTTACATTGGAGGCTTTTATTTTTAGTTATATTCTAATTTAGTTACTACAAAGAACATTGGAAGCTTTACAAAACTATATGATCTAGTTAGTATAAAAAATTAGAGCAAAAATATCGTTTTGAAACAAATTGTTCACCCAACGACGGTATTTATTATATATTCAGGGGATTGATGAGAAAAAATGATGTTGACCATATAATACATGACATTTAAAATGTGCACTTCAATTGATTAATCACGTCGAAATTATAATATTTATCAGTACTTTTAGTGAATGTTTTTTTGGCGCAAAACAATTTGATTAAAAACATATTTTAATCATATTTATGATCAAAAGTAATCCAATTATATGCTAATTTATTCAAACATACAATAATCAGAATCAGATACTCATCGGTTTTGATTAATCTATTATGAAATTGAAACGTGGAATTCATTAGAATCAACAAAGCTTTTGTCACAATGCACAATATATATGTCGATTCGGTGAATAATTATTGACCATGTTGACTGTGAAAGTAAAGCATATGGATCTCCAAAATGTTTTATTTTTTAAAATTAAATTTGTCGATAGCTATTTTGATCGCCTACGTAATCGAGTTATTAATGTGAATACTTTAAAATGTCCAATGGATTGACCTAACCAATCTTGGTCAATATTAGTCTCCACGTTATAAAAATTCATATGCTCCTAATTTGGAGTGGTCAGAGTTTAAAAATAATACTCTTTTGAGAAGTTCCTTTGTACATTTATTATAATATATGTCTCTCCGGTAACCTAGAGGTAAGCGTGCACGTCCTGCATTCAGGGGGTGCGGATTAAATTCCCATATCTATCGGATTTAAAAAAATCTGAAAAGGTAGGACTTTATGACCATAAGTTCTCATGAGAAATTATAGATAGATATAGATATGACTCCACATTACGGGGATCCAGATACTACAATATATATTTCTTCTTATATTCTGACACCATATTTACTTTCAAAGCGAAGCTTACGGATTTACGCAGTATGAAGATATCCACTCTGAAAGTTGAGTATATGGATCTCCGGAGTATGAAAACGTCTTGACAGATTATTTTGTTACAAGAATTATTCATCAGACAATTGCTCAACCCAATGGGCATACAGTACTGCATTTTTGATTCAATCGATATATATAGGAATCAAATCCGCATTCCCCGGCTTACTAGGCACGCACGCTAACTTTTACGTTAGCGGGAAGATTACAATATAATGTATATATAATTATAAAACCGTTATTAAATAGATTTCTTAAAAGACAGTATGCGTTACCAAATAAGCTAGTTTAATTTAAAAAATACTTTTTTTCTTTTTTTCATCGAAAACTAAAACAAAAATGTACTTGCATTTGTACAAAAATTGGCACTCGATGCAATCTCCAGCATCTATTCATTTGAAAGCTAAACCGTCTCGTTAAAACAGGTCAGGAAGCTTTTTTAATCAGACATAGAAGCGTTTGCATTTCGCCTTTGAGCACAATCAAAGTAATTGCAGAAATGTGTCGAGCTTTTGAGTAATGTTACTGGAGTAAGTCACTGTCTCGTTCATACGAGTTGCCGAGTTAAACGCAAAACAGGTACACAAAGTCAGTAGTATAATTCTATAATCTATTTGACCATTTATCGGACCGATTGGTTTCTGCAATTTGTTTTCTATGAAGGTTATCTAGCTTATAAAATACTGCGAAATTTCACGGCTAGCAAAAAGATGAAGGCTCGCCATTAACAAGCATTAGTTAAAAAACAATCAAAAATGCTCTAATGTACGTCAACTAAGATCATCCACAATATAAGTGTGTATAATGGATATGATCATATGGCGAGTGGAAAGGGAAAAAGTATGAAAAAGATTAAAAATGTTTTTTTTTTTTATAATTAAGATTTCTAATAATTATATAATGGTATGCTAAGCCGCCTGAAAATGTTATTGTCTTCGAAATGCTTGTAGATTGACAATTACTCCTATTATATGGAAGTCAGACTTTGAATTTAAATCTTAAGCTTAACTAAAAGTTTTAAGGAAATTGATGATAAAAAGCTCTACAGCAGCTTAAAAAAGCGCGGCATATTAGTAGCAATTGGCTATTAGCCGAAAATGTGATTATTTTTTATTTATTATTTAAGATTTAAGATTTATTATTTCATAATGAATGTTTTTTTACAATAACCCTTAATTATTTTGTAATATTTTCCGATCAATACTTTTAATTTTTTTCTTTTTAAATTTACAGGTTATTATTTGACTTTATAAAGCTTTCAAATTGATACAATCAGACAGTATTAATGTTAATGACCTGAAACAGCTGTCAATATTCGCAAATCAATAACTTAAAACAGGGTTACTTAAACTTTCTTGATTTTTAACCATAATTTATGTCAGTATGATTATATAAAATAATGAAATGTATCAGCAAATATCTATTACATATTAAATTAATTAAATTATTCAATATATCGTCTTTGTTGTACCTAATGAATTATCATAGTGTTTCGTTCCAGAAGTGGAGCTTATGAATGTACACCGTTTGAAGATTTCTGCTTCAAAATTAGATTATATAAATTTCCGCAATGAAAAGAAATGTCTTGATAGATTATTTTCGTAAAGACTGAAAGTTCAATTCCTACTAATAAAATAATCTTATTTTCATACGATACCATTTTACCAAATAATATTTTTCTACATTTATTACTTACCAATAAATAATTCAACTATTATAATAAGAGCCCGTGTTTGAAGACTTGTGCATAAAAAAAAAACAAGATAAAATTATATTAAAAAATATCTGTAGTAGAAATTGTTGATCATTTATTAAATTTCCCAGTATCAATTATTTTTAAACGAGTATTAAAAATTGTTAAGCTTGTAGTTAAACTTTCATAAAATATAAAGAATTATTAAAAGTTTGATAAGCTTTTTTCCGACGTACTTTTTAGAAAGCTTTTTGATTAAAAATGAACCAGTTGGCCTATGCAAAAACGGTGCTATTTGATTTTGAATCCAATTCTCTATTGTCCATGCAAGTAACATATTGCACATAGTGACTACAGTCGAATCGTTTTTTTCACAAAAGCTTTCAAAGAGGATTGTAATGGATCAACGTTTGGATTTGTTATTTTTTGAGTAATAGTAACATTTAACTTTAGGCATATGGTGAACTAATTCCACTATGCCAATATTTAAATTGCTTTAACTGTACATATTTAAACTGAATAAAAGCTTATAAAAAACATCCATATTTAATTTCTTTAAAAAAAATAATATTTTATAAAAATAATTTTTCAGTAATATTTCTTAAAAATTATTTGGATTTATGTTTCTAATTTACGAATCTGGTTAATTTTGGACGGTATATTCACTAAAGTGTCGACTAGTTAAATAATTTATTATTTTAGTAGAATTAAATCAATATTCTTTTGAACTAAGTCTCGTCTACCTGTTAGATATAATATTTGTAGATAAACCATGAAGTATATTCAAATGAAAATATAATACTCAATATTTATTTAGAAAGCTTTGGAAAGCACTTTGAATATTATTTCAAAAGAAATATTCTATGAAAGAAAACATAAATTAAGAAAATAGAATTATTTATGGCTTTATTTAAACTAAAATATTTTCAAAGTCTTGTCAAAAGATTTGTAAATTTCAATTGATTGCCAATACAAAAATTCCTCTTTATCCAATATTGTAAATATTTGCACTCAAAATCATCAAAATTTCCAAGCTTCGAAGAGCTTTTTTTAATGGATGGTTTTATACGATCCGCTCTATAGTGGAAACGATTTCAAAAAGCTCATTCGTAAAATTAAGCTGAGGTAATATCATCGACAGTTCAATGACAAGCTTTTTCATTTCACTGAAAGGCAAACATCAGTGTCTACATAGGTTTTCAAGCGACGCAATTGTTATTATTGTAAAACTTTCTCTTTGCTTTTATTGGCTGAATCAATAAAAAAGGTATACTATAGTACTATATAGACAATAATTTTGCAAAATGTGAAACATAAACATAAATGGTTTTCAATAATACGAACAATGTTGCATAGCCGTCACTACTGTTTTATTTCAATATTCATCTATTTCAATTAATGACGATTGGCGATAAATATTTTAATGCGTCTACTGTGGGTTAAATAGTAAAATTAAATCATATGTTAATATTCTTATTGTAATATAATATACTGATTATAAAATCTAATTATTTAGATAAATGTGTTTATATTGTACGTAAAAAATATAATTAGATTTAAATATCTTTCGTTTAAATCATTTTATTCATCCATTACTTCCTTGACCGGAATGAGTGCTCATTAGTCGACAACCCATACTTAAGCTGAATTATAATACGCACACATACCAAACGCTTCACCATATCACTAAGGTAGAGTTATACGATTTTTAAACCATGCTTACTCTCAAAGTGAAGTGTGAAGATATCAACTGCGAAAGTGAAGTATATGGATCTCCACAGTGTGAAGACGTCTTGACAGATTATTTATTTTTCATAAAATGTTTGTCAGACAATTACTCAACCCAATGAGCATATAGTCTTGCATTTTTTGGATTTTTTAAATCCCACAGATGGGGGACGAACCCGTATTCCCCGGATCGCTAGGCGCGCATTCTACGAACTACGCTTTTGGGGAGAAAATAAGCCTATTATAAAGCAATACCTCGTATGCCACACAACAAAAGTCTTACAAAAACTCTCTTCAATATATATAATTACATTCATTTTCATTTTTATGTTACCATTGAATTACAAAGAGAATATAAAAATGACGTGATATTTTTTTAATATTTAAGCTTTGGTAAAAGCTTACAAACAAATATTTTTGCAATTAAATATGTTCAGAGTGTAAAACAGGCCTGTCATAATATTTCTGTGCTACTATGAACTACAGTACGCCATGCAAAAGCTCTCACGTGGCATACTAGCTAAGCTCTTAGCTTTCCTCCTGCGATGTAAAAAGTGTTATCTTCCTTTGAGGAAATATTGAAATCGCCTTTCAGCCCTACAAAACTACCTCACTGAAGCATGAAAGATTTTAAACGTAAGCTTTGGAAGAGGTTCTCCGCCAGAAGTTCGGAACAAATTCAAAAAGCCTTATTTATGAGAAATAGTGTTCATTATTCACATTTAAAATTTATGGAAGCTATTCGGCGAAAATTTCATCGCTAAAATAACTAATTTTAATTAAGTATTTATTATCTAACGAAAATAATTATCTTAAAAACTTTGTAAATAATAAAAAAATATTATTATCTTTTGAAATATAAATACGAATTCGATAAATATGAAATTAAAATCTGTGATAGTAAATCTAGTCTTTCTTTTACCACCCATTACATCTATATATATACCCACCGTGTACCGTGATGTTAATAATATTTAAAGTGTCAGAAATGTCTCAAGATTCGATTGTTAAGACTTTGCTTGGGGTGCATCATATTTTGTATGATTACGATTCTAGAGAAAATTTTATACTCGTCGTAGGATGCCTCATTTTTTGTAATTAGAGTGTTATTATTCATATAAATTGAGATAATTGAACAGACTTGAGAAGCTCTTCAACTAACATATGGATATTCTTAAGAGATTTCATATGAAATAAAATGTTTAAAAATTTAACATTGTATAGCATGAAATATTGATTGTTATTCTGTAAACTAATTTCAAGCTATAAGAATTCACAATTTATATGATATAATGAAAATGCGAAATAGCGAATTTCATTCCGTAAATGACACACTTGAAAGTCGCTTTAAATTGTTTTGAGCTTTAAATACATTTTTTTTACCAACCACTATCAGTCAACCGTAGAAACTTTTTACATAAATATTTTAACTGTCATAAATAAGAGCATTCCTTTACGTAAGCTGTAAAAAAAAATTATAAAGTGTGCGCTTAAAACTATTGTAGAATAGCAGCCCTGAATTTCATCGCCAATATTGCAGGGACAAGTTACTCAACGTGTGTTAGCTTGAGTCACTTAGTTTTGTTTTTTTTACAATATTTCATAAATAATTAGCACATCAGAACATGCATTTATAAAACGTGCCAACAATATTATAAAAAAGATTGCAAAAACAAAATTATACTTTACGAAGTGACCTAAAGCAAAAGTCGAGTTGCGTGCTTTTGTAATATCGGCGATAATATGCTAAAGTATAATATTTATAGCGTTTTTGCTATTTTCCAATACCAATCTGCATGGTCATATACATAATGAATATGTTATATTAATAACACAATTGCTAAACAGTTATCGGATTATCATATAAGTTATATGTTATGCAATATTAAACCATATTTAAATATATGTATTAACATGTTGCCTATCAATGTCTCTTGCGGTGATAGTATCAAAAGCGCTAGAAATAGAACACGGCAGTGATGGCCACGTATAATTTTTATCTCAGTATTAATCTGAGTCCAAAGAAAACGAAATGGACGTTGACACTTCTTCCGTCCTTCTTTCATACCACGAAGACATTTTTATGTTAAAGAAACGCTTTTCTTAAAGAAAATCATTATTCTCACAAAATTGAAACAAGATTCCAATTAGGACACACCTACACGCTGTCAAAAACACGGTCTTGCTTATTATTAATTAATTATAGAAGCCCTTATATTAACGATATTATTTTTCATAGTGAGTATCAGATTTATCGCGTTTTTTTTGTCATTATTAAACTTGTATTAGCGATTTTCAAAAGCTCGAAAATCAAAGTTTTTCTTTATCTGTGTCATAATATATTATACATACTAACTATACAATATCTCTACCGATATATTAATTAGCACGTGTCTATAACTCCCAGCCGTGATATGCTTGCGAATTTAATGCACTGTCAAATATCGCACTAAACTAGCTTTTATAATAAATTTATAATTATCATGTTGTAGTGAATTAAAAAAAAATAATGTATTAAGTACATTATTTTTTTATATAAAATTTGACTTGTGCCACAAAAAAGCCTGTACGAGGATATAATATACTACGTTTGCTCCCAAAATGCTCACAGAAATCCACATAAAAAGTAGAATATATAGAACTCCGCTATAGAAAGACATATCTTGACAGATTACTTTTCATGAGAATTGTTTGCCAGATGATTTCCGTGCCCTCTGACCCTGCATTTTAGGATGTTTAAAAATACAACAGATGTGAGAATCAAACCAGCATTCCCCGGATTGTGAGGCAGGCTTGTTAACCACTACGCTACCGGGGAGCTACCCTGGTAGAATTATTATTAACGTTCATTAATTTAATTTAGTTTATTCAATTTTTAATCGATATTTTTTTAAACATATAAGATAAAAATTCGTCTAAATCATCTGACTGGTTCCTTTCAAAGTAAATAATGAATTAGTCTACCTAAACCAGTGATTCCCAAAGTGGTCTATATCGACCTCCAAGGGTCGATTCCAACCTGCAAGGGGTCCACGGGTTTCATGAGACGTAAATGGGGGTCCACGAAAGTGGTCAATATTTAATGTTTTGAGAGATTTTTTCATGGAAAAAGCGATCCCTTTAACAAATATAATATCAGCGGCAGTAGATGGAGCCCTTGTCTTGTTTGGGTGTTATCGTGGTTTTATAGGCCATTTAAAATTATGGGTTTTATGTAAAATGTTAGTTTTTCCATTTTGTTTTGTTCTAATTAATAAATGTAAAACTATAAAACCTAACATATATTTTATTTTAAAGATTTCCACTCTACAGTAAACCCTATCAAAGTGAGTAGCTCTGTGTCTGGTTCAAAAACACATTTATAATAGATAAATTTGTAAAAAAATCAATATTAGGAAAGCAGGGGGTCAATACAAAACAGAAAAAATCGGTAAGTGGTCTACGGGACAAAATAATTTGGGAACCTCTGACCTAAACCATGGTCTATTTGTTACTTAAAATAAAATTTTATTAAATATATGACGCAAGTACCAAGTTTGTAATATTTTCCATAAAAATTCTTTATTTTATATTCATGAAAGTAAATAACTATAAAGGAAAAGCGACTGAGAGTATTATAAGAAAATCGACGTCGGAAAATGATTTTCTATTCACACTTTATTGCTTGCAAAGCTTACCAACGTTGTAGGATTCTGCTCAATCTATTATACAAAGTTATAGTTTTACACTCTTTATAAACGATATACAACTGAGACACAATCTTTTGAACATTTCATGAAAATATATTATTTATCATGCTATGAGTACTTTTGAAATGAAATACTCACGTGGTATTAAAATTTATTACTATTATTGAATAGACTGTCTGATATCATATTAAGGTATTACAGGAGATGTGAAATCTGATTTTAATTTTACATTTTCAAAATTTAGAATTCAATATCAATCACTTATACATTTTTTTTAAATCACATCTAGAATATGGAACAATTTTTTATTACGTCTACATATAATTTATACTTATTTATGTCTGAATGTTCTATGAAATGGAGATAATAGTATGTTTTATTTTTTCGGTAGATCCAGTATTCGCTTGATGATAATAATTTTCAAAACAATTTTGAATGATTTAGTGTTGACATGTGCGAAGAATTTGTTTAATATATTTAACCAGTAAAAATTTTAAGTGTTGGTATTTAATTTTGTATTTTTGTTTACATGATAATTATAAAGTCGATCAAAAAAGGTGAAGCATTTAATTTGATTGACATAAATGTCAATAAAAGTTGCAGAGAAGGAATGTTTTTGACGAGTAATAGCGTTTAAGTTGTTAGTAATAAATTTTTAATTTGGTTAAAACTTTACAAAACCTACTATAAAAATCTTCTTTTACCATATCTGCTCCTAATATAGAACATATGGCTGCCATATGTCATCTCCAGGGATATCGGTCACCCGCCAGCCATCTTACATCCTCCCAAATCATACTAGCATCCCTTAGCTCCGCCGAGTACATCCTATGAATGGTAACTTCTGGTCTTTCAGGACATCAGAATCCCATCAAGCGGAAGAATAAACTAGCAGAAATAGAAATACTCGAAAAATAAAAAATAAATAGAAAAATACTTTACAATATAATATAACTTTATATTTTAATGTATATTATACAGGTTGAAAGTGTTTTCAGTATTAATTATTCATAGGCTACCTATGGTCTAAAGTCTAAATCGTAAAATATTTATAATAAACGATTAATATTTTCATTTGTGATTATTTTTTATTCTTATCTTCTATTTTTTATACCATTTTCGCTGCCAAAGTGAAGCATATGTATCTAGACAGTGTGAAAATATCAACTCCGAGAGTAGAGTATATGGTTATTTATGAAAAATCCGTCAGATGTGAGAATCAAACCCGCATTCTCTAGATTGCTAGGCGCGTACGCTTACCTCTACGCCACCGTGGAGACAGTTTTAAGCAGTTTTACTAATTGTGTGCAATTGTGTACGAATAAAAATATAGCGTTGCGTAGCATTCAAATATTTAAGATTCAAAATAATATAAAAATCTTTAGTCTATTTTAATTAATAACTTTGAAACTTTTTTGGCACAACCCTGGTCGTAAATAACGGTCCACAATAAAGACAACAAATTCCAAATAGTTTCAAGGGGAAAATTCATTGTTGACAAGTTATTTATCTCTCCGTATCAGTTTGAGTATAGTTTATTTAATATAGCCTACTCTGTGCTTTATTCCGCTCACACTGGCTTAGTGAGTATGGCAACTGACTGTTATGATAGCGGGCGAGTTTCGTTTACCTTTCATTAGGATTACGCGGCAAGCGTGATAACTCAGCGAGCCGTTGGATTTCAGTGCATTTCTGCGCATCGTTGGATACATCTTTTTATACTGCTTATATGAACACTGTGCACGTTTATTGTTAGTTTATTAATAATACCACATATAACGAAAAAAAATATTCACTTAAATACAAATTATTATGAACGAGATAATAAATTCTTAGTATCTTCTTCTTCTTCTTTTAAATAAAACCGAATAATTGTGTGTGTGTGTTGGACGTTTGATTGGGCGAAAACATTTTTCAATTCTAGCGTAGGATTGGTCGAAAA
>JAGVSQ010008389.1:0-12571 GCA_022683975.1 Rhyacophila evoluta
ATATTTAAAATATGAGGCACGGAACATTCCGAGTCTGGCAGATAACCGCTGGAGTGCACAATAACGTACTATTATGGTTCCCGCAGGCCAAGTGTTAATACAGATAACAAGAATAACTTTAAGATAGCATATGCAATATTTTTTGTATCCAATCGTATTATTTAAACCTACAAAATCTTATAGAAAATAGATATTTATTATATTCTGTCTCATTTTACATGTTAAGAATATTACAAATTATTCATTTAAACTATTCATATAATACTGAACAAAGACTTTACGTTATTTAGAAACACAATAATCAAATTAATATCGAAGATATAACAGTAAATTTTCCTGGTAGCGTAGAGATTAGCGTGTGTGTTTCGTATCGAGAAGTAAAAGTTTGATTCACATATCTGTCGAATTTTTAAAATTTCAAAAATACAGGATTGGATAATTATTGAGTTGAACAATTGTCTGATAACAAATTCTTGTAAAATAATCCGTCAATATATGTCTTTACTTTGGAGAGATCTAGATAGTTCATCTTTGGAATTCCTCCAATTTCAAAGCGGATATGATAAAAAATAGTAAATAAAATTAGAAATGAAAACAAAGAAAACAAAAAGAGTCTCATTTTCCGGACAGATTCTATTTTTAAAAAATAACAGTTTAACTCGTGCTCGCTCGGGTGGAAGATATTGATAACCGAGGAAAATTTTGTTAGCAGTCGCCATTGCCCTCCGTATTGGCATGACTACTAGTAACTTCTCGATTGGATTAAAATATCTATAGTTATGAAAAATACAATACGATTTGAATATTGAAAATATATTTATCAGTGTCTTAAGTTAAATTTAATAAAAATCGATTGCAATAAAACAATGACACAATTATACAAAACAATTATTTTCATTGATATTGATCAAGTGTTTTATTTTGTAATTACATTATTTAAAATCATGTCGGCCGTGGAAAGAAAAAAGGGACATAATCCTCAATTTTTCAAAATATCTTTTATTTAATAATTTGAATGCATATAATTTAACACACACTAAATAAAAACGATACAAGCTGAAAATACCAAATTAGTATCTAAATTAGGCTTTTAAGTTTGAAAAAAGGAAATTAGCAACTACGAAAAAAGGCTTTCATCTAATCAATTTTATTGATTTTTCTTAAACAACTTATTGAATAATGTCATATTAAGTAAATTAAACGCGTGTTCGTCTTTATTTACTTTAAGGTTGTGTCTACGTAATTTTTGACTTCCTCTCAATATCATTAAATAAATGTTTTTTGTGGCTCGTGTAAATTTGGTTATGTGTGGGTTACGTCCTGTTTTCTTTCAACAGTCGAATTATAATCTTGTATAGCGTTAATTTAAACTGCTTTTATCCTTAGTAGATTTTCTGGTAAAGTTGTTCTATAAAAAATATCAAAATCACTTACAAATGTATATTCTATAATCTGAATTATGTCATTCTATATTCTCAGGTGTAACTAATAACTGTAAAAACCAATATAATGATAATTTTGAGTAATATATAATAATTTTAGAAAGTAAATCTCTAATGGAATAAGCTTCATTAAAAGAGATTCTACTTTCCATAAGATGCATTATTTCTTTTAGAAGATATAATGTTTTACTTGGTTGAAACTGATAATTTAACTTTCATAAAGCTAGAAAATACTATAAATAAATTTACTAATATCAAAAACACTCGAGAGCACAGAACAGGATAAACAATTGAATAAAAAGATTGCAAAACGATAAAAGACACATTTGAAAGAAGATTACGGTTTCCCATAAAATTATCTACCAATTTCAATTCTCGGAATGGTAATATTTATTATCAATCTGATATATTCACAAAGAACTTTTACTGACGAAAGCTCGCGATTGAGCTTTTGTTCATGAGTTTATTTTGGATACACTCTCGTTATGTTCTTTTAAACCGGGACTTATTATTGACTTGTTTGTTGACTAAGAAACGCGACAAATAAAAAACGTATAATCCAGTCTTAAATTTCCCCAGACGACAAAGACATCAAGCGATATAAGACGTGGAAACAATGCTTAACTTTTGAAATCTCAGTACGTTATTTAGTTGTTTAATATTTGAAGCATCGGTTCGAGGAAAATATTAAACTTACTACCGTTTATTTGACGCTACATTCATGATTATTTCGTGCGTCATTATCTTCCCATACATCTATTAATATACTTAAGCGGACACTGTAGCATTAAGCACACCATTCAAAAATAAGCAAATAATTTCAGATTATTTTATCGACTTTACAATGACTACCATTACAAATTTTTATAGATACTTATTAAACAATATAACATGTTAAAATTGAGCTCGTATTGAAACTCATTTTTTAACATGCTTGCTCTTAAAGTGGGGCGTATGAATCAAAGTAGAGTATAAATATCTACGTAAAGTACATATATCCCCGCAATGTAAAGGCATGCCTTGACTCATTTTTTTTTCGAGAATCAGTTCTCAAACAATTGCTCAATCAAATAGGCGTCTAATCCTTCATTTTGTCTGATCGATAACAAACCCGCAATCCCTGGATCCGAAACGTGGACGCTCTCAGTTAACCGTACATATATAATAAATCTAAATTTATAAAATCCCAACATTGTAGAGATAAAAATACTTTATTTAATACATCTTCACAAGTTTTGTAGATGTGATAACTTCACACTATGGGAATTTGTATGGTGGATACCGCGGTTCCGAGGCCCGTATATTAATATAATAAATAATAACAATTTATATTCCAAGAAATTTTCATATAAAACCATGCCCGTCTAACATTGAACCTCATGGATCTCTACAAATACTTATCTATATAAATATCTTGCTTTGCGCACTTTTTTTAACTCTTAGCATCTATATATAATGGTAATTATAATTTAGACTTCTTTGTATTTTTTACGTCACATTGTGAAAGTTTTTAATGTATAATTGTAATGTGTCAATTTAATGTGTATGTGTTTACTGAAATATAATACAATGCACCTTGAACCTGTAATATCCGATGCCAAAGCGTGTTTTTTATTTCTCTGTCACTGGATAAACTAACAATAATATTAAATTCCATTTATTAACTTGCGAATAATAATGACAAACAATAACTTGTATTAATAATCTTTCACAAAATACTTGCAACAACGTTTCCAAATTCAAAAGCTCCTCTTTAGTACATCCGACGCCATAAATTTGATTATTTCACAACTCGTCAAATTTTCATAAAATATTTTATCGGCTTGTTTGTCTATAGACATGAACTTCACACGACACTGAGTGACATTGCTTCGCAAATAAAACTGTCAAATTCAATATATTACTTCACCTCATCTACCATGACACCGTATACCAAACTGTAAAGATAGTGAAACTTCGGGTCTTCAATTAAATTCTCTAAAACGTTAAAAAACAACCTTTTAAAGACTTATTTTGAATGCGGTTTAGCGTGTGAGATCTTTCATGCTTAGTCTTTTATTTAATTGCATTTGGAATATATTATTTTACTACTTATATTATAACTTTAAATTGCAATCACACCATAACTAAAAATAGCATTTTTAATTATGGTATGCAGAAAAATTTACTGTTCATAATGCATATTTTTTGATTGTTTATAATTGATTTCATAGTACACTATATTAATGTAGTAACTGTAACTCAAATTTTCAAATATAATATGGTCATTACTACTTTTTTTACCATATTCGCTCCCAAAGTGGCGCATATGGATCTACACATTATGAAGATATTCACTTCGAACATGGAGGAAAATTTCTCTCCGTAATGTGAAGACGTTTTGAAAGATGATTTTTTACGACAATTGTTTGTCAGACAATTACTCAACCCAATGGGCATCCGGTCCTGTATTTTTGTTTTTTTTTTTAATTCGACAGATGAGGAATCTAACTCGCATATCCCGGATCGCTAGGCACGCACGCTACCAACTACCCTAACGGCAGCTTTACTTGAGTATGCTGTTATAAAATTTTACGCAATATGTAAATATAAACAATTGATTGACATAAAGACTTATTTAAAAGTAGTAACAGTTGTAAATTATAAAATTATTATCCAAAAAATGTATTTTTTAAATTGAGATTGACCAGAAATAGAACACAATACAAGAACAATATTTCAGTTTTTGCCCATATGATTTTGATACCATATAATTATCATAAAAATACATCCAACGTGCACGATTGCATCTCAATAATAAAACAATAATCGTAAAAAATTCAAAAAAATATATTATCTCATTTTCATGTAGATTTTTTTAATATACGGTTTTGTATTCATGGTAGTCACTCATAATAATCCTTGCGTTTACGAATAGTCAGAGTGCGAAGTGTGCCGATAATTAACGAAAACTGCCGAACGTTGTCTTCTACGCCGATGCGTAGCTTTCAGTATTGCTACGAACTTTTGCTACGCTGGTGCTACGACACGCTTTGTCAGTTTGAACGCCTGTGACATCGTTTCGATATAATACGTGGCAAACTAAAGTGAAGTTTCAACGCGTCTCATTAAAAAGTTACGAAAAGTTTTTTTCCCCAATTTATTTAGAGTATGTATATCCATAATATAATTGAATGTGTTTGAATTGGAATTTCTCTGTACAAAATTCTTTTGAATGTGTAAATGTTTTTATATATTGCATTCAAGTATAAAATTTTAAAACACAATCAATTTTAGTTTCTCAAATTAAAACATAACGTTTAATACTTTATACAATTTGGTGGTAGTTTTCATATAAGTTAATATTACCAATCGAGTATTTTATAATTAATTGTTTTATAAAAAAATGCATTGAACTACTCTCAATTTTAAAGTCATATATATTTTTAATAAATAATTAATAATAAAGTAAATCTAATAAATTATTTTTAAATACATTTTTACACACAAATATTTCTAAATAAATATAGTAAATTAAAACAATTTAAATATTATCGTGGATTTATATTACAAATGTCAGTTTTGTATTGGTTATTATAATGTAATATTTAAAGGTATTTTTTTGTCGAATAAATTAAACTTTCATCTTGCATTTGATATTTTTTAACTACATCAATTTCTCCGTATTAGGCTATTCCAACTCATTTTTATCGGAATATAATGGTTTTAAAATAGTTCGTATTTCTTCTAATGTATTAGGGAAAAAGATCATGTATTAATATAACGCGGATATATTCACGCATTAATATATTCTTTATAGAGCATATGGATTATTTCAATGAACAGGCATATCTTTATTATCACGAGGACTCGTTGTTTGCCAATTACAAAATATTATTATTAAATGTTTGATAATATTTGTCTACTATTATATATCATTATACTGTCTTCTCGGTAACGTAGTTGGTAGCGTGCGTGCTTAACGTTTCGAGGAATGCGGGTTCGATTTCTCATCTGTCGAATTTAAAAAATCTAAAAATGCAGGACTGGATGCGTATTGGGTTAATTAATTGTCTGACAAGCCTCGTGAAAAATAATCTGTCAAGACGTCTTCACATTTCGGAGATCCATATATTCCTATTTGGAGTGGATATATTCACACTTTATAGATCCATATGCGCCACTTTGCGGGCGAATATGGTATAAAAAAATAAATAAAGATTTGGAATACATTATTTATCTTCTAATATTGTAACTTAAATTTGCATTCACACCATAACTCACAAATAGCATTTTTTAATTTACGTTACGCAGACATATTTACCGTCCATAATACATATTTTTTAATTGTTTATAATTAATTTAATAGCATACTTGTTTAATATCGTAATATAGTATAAAAAATATTTATATTTTAATATTTTACCCGTGCACGTTTCATAGTAAAATAATATATTAATAAATAAAAAATTAAAGCATCGATAATATTTAATATTTAGTAATCCCTTTAAATTGTGTTCGATGGAAAAGGAGGCTTGATTTATATTAAATTAGAATATTGTTAAAAATCTTAGTAAAAGTCATTAGGAAATTAAAAAGTATTTTTTCAGACTTTCCCGAAAACAAAATCTTTAATCTTACTTCAAATACTTCAACATTCTTAACCATTTTTCAAGTAAAAATTTCCATATAATTTTAACCATCGTATGATAAATTTTATACAATGCGGATATAACAAGAAGTCATATAAAAAACAAATTATTTTCCTTCTACGATATTCCTTTTGAAAACCGATTAAGGGATATATTTACATATATATTATTATTTTCAGTTTTTTTCAATATCCATATAAGGTTTTACCAAAAGCTATTCACTTTTAGCTTTTCAATTTTCTTAATAGCATTAGGAAAGATAATATACTATTATGTATTCAGACATTGTTCTGAGTAATTTTTTTGTAATAAATTATTTAAAAAATATATTTTATAAAAACCATTCTGCTAATAAATGTATGCAATATTAAATATTAAATTGATGTAGACACAATATGAATATTATTTAATAAAAAATTATACTTTAGTTATTTGCAAGAAATAAAAATTTCGATTGATCCATGAGAAGATAATATTTTGGCCTTATGTGTCAGTAATAAAATTCAATTGAATTGAAATTGAAATTACTTTGAAATAGTTGTTTAATTTTTTTTTATGAAATTTGGCTGCTTTTGATGATGATGTTTTCTTAGCAATCCAAAGAATGCGGGGTTGATTTTTCATCTGTTGGATTTAAATAATCCAAAAATGCAAGACTAGATGGCCATTGGGTTGAGCAATTGTCTGAAAAAAAAAATTCTCGTGAAAAATAATCTGTCAAGACGTCTTCACATTGCGGATATCCATATACTCCACTTTTGGCGTGGATATCTTCACTCTGTGTAGATCTATATACTGCACTTTGGGAGTGAACATAGCGAGCAAAAAATATTGTCCTTGATTTTAATATCTGACTTTCACTGTATTTGATACAGGCAGACATATTAAATATAATTATGTAGAGTTTAACGTATGAAATACTGGAAGTATTGAATATTGGATCAACTAAGTATAAAAATAAACTAAATGCTCATTCAATACAATTTTTCTTCTTATATTCTCGAATTTGAGAGCGAACATGGTAATATATATATATATATATAAATCACAGATACCAGTCATGAGCCAAATCATTACAGTGGTAAATACAATTTACCGTAGGTAGAATAAATACAATAAAATTTTAATATAATAATTATTGGATTTGACCATTTACAAATTAATATAATACAAATGATTTTTTTTACATGTAATACACCATCAAATATAATATCAAATCTACTATGCTTAAGAAATTATTTGAAAATAAGTTTATTTAAAATAAGAATAACCAAAAGTTTTATACATTTCTTAGTATAATAAGTTACAAATTCATACTTTAGTTGAAGATGAGTATTTAATTAGAGTAAAATAAAATTCTACTGTTTAAATTTTAATTAAAACAGTTTTCATAACTCATTTAATTATATTCCTGTGAATATTTGAAAAATCCGGGGACTTAGATTTAAATCATTAAGCAGCATTTAACTTTGCGTATCTTTTTGGATATCCGGACAGCATTTTAAGGGTTGTCAAGTAAAATTTAAAGATTATTGTGAAGCTTGAAATATTAACACAAAAAACTTTAAACTATTTGCATTAGAAAATATGAAATATTTTATAATTTATTAAATTCTATTAAATAGTATTTTGCACGTGAAAGAATTAATATATCTTATGCTTATTCGTGATAATAATGATCTTACTAAAATAATTTAAAATATATGTGTAAGTGAATAAATTAGTGTTTTAAATGATAATACTTTAAAAATAAATTATTTATTATGTTTTCTGTTTGATGGTACAAATCTATCCTGCATCTCGACTGGCTGATCAAAAGGTACGTTATTTTATTGTGTGTTATCATTTTATAGAATAATTATTATGGTAATGAAATAAATATTTAATAATATTTAAATCACGCATACCTGTGATTTGAAATAGGTTTGATTCAATCCCATAAATCTACACATTATAATGAGTATTTAACTACAGGATATGTATTAAATTATTAGTTTTAACTATTGGTTGACATTCAAATACCGTGAAATTTGTTTAGCTTAAATAAACAATGTTCACATTATATCAATATGTATGTCTTCCCGGTAGCCTAGTGGTTAACGTGCGTTGGATTCGAAAAATGCAAGCTTAATTCTTGTCTGTTGAATTTTTAAAAAATCTGATAATGCAGAAGTGAATGGCCATTAGATTGAGCAATTGTCTGTCAAACAATGTTCGTGAAAAATAATCTGTCACGACGTCTTCACATTGCGGAGATGTATATACTCCATTTTCATAGCGGATATCTTTATACTGTGTAAATGTATAGACTAAACTTTCAAAACAAAGATGGTAAAAACATCTCCATTTTTGGAATGGTACATGGTTAAAAGGTTGTATCAAAAAGCTTGTAATGTGTATTTATAAATGTAAAAAATAATTGTATTGTTAGTCTAGAGATTAACTGGCCTGTGCTTATCTGATTGATCATTTTTAATGTGAGCAAATATCTCACCACTAACTAGCATAGTTGGTAGCATACGCGCTTAGCAATTCGAGGGACACGGGTTCAATTCCTGGTCTGTCGGATTAAGAAAAAAATCAAAAATTCGAGACTGGATGCCCATTATGTTAAAAAGTCGTACGACAAATAATTCTCGTAAAAAATAACCTGTCAAACCACCTCCACATTACGGAGATTCATATTCTACAATTTTGTAGAGGATATCTTCACACTGTGTAGATCCATATGCTCCACCTTAGAAGCAAACATGAAAAAGTAACGTAAAAAAGTAGATTTATAAGTAAAAATGTGATTATATTCTTAATAATAGAATCAATCAAACATGACTATATTACAACAGTAATTACAATACAAATAAAATGCAATATAATCTAGAATAATACATACACAACACAAAATAAAAAGCTATTTGCTTCATAATTGTGTCACAACTGAAAAAACTATTAAGCACATAGTAATTTCTTCTTCATCTTATACCGTATTCACTCCCAAAGTGTAGCATACGGATCTACACAGTGTGAAGATATCCAATCCGATAATGAAATATATGGATCCTCGCAGTGTAAACACATGCGATAAAGAATTATTTTTTACGAAAACTATTTGTCAGACTATTGCTCAATTTAATGGGCACCCATTCCTGTATTTTTGATTATGAAAAATCCGACAGATGTGGGAATTGAACCCACATTCCCCAGATTGCTAGACACGCTACCTATCAAAGAGACCCAATGTAAACTTAAATAGTAACTAACGCTTTATACTATTTTTCTTTATTGTCGTAAGAATAATAAACTATCATTAACATAGCTTTTAACAACAACCTTATTCCTAATTCATTTTATAACCATTTTTTTAAATTTAAATTCTCTTATCTGAAACATTTTGAGTAAATGATAATTTTCAGAAATAATTGCATATTTATTAACTAAATATAAAAATGGATAAATCAATTAATTTAATACTGTATTTGAGATGAAAATGTGAAAAAGATTAATCTGTGTGAACTCAATAGCATTATTTTTTTCAATAAGAAATAGGGTGAAAGCTAAGAAGAGGATTATTTCTCTCTTCCCTTAATATATCTCAAGGCAAACAATACTTTGCTGACTCATCTTGCTTGTTCCTGTTTAAAAAGAGTTCTAGCTTTCGTCAATTATCCTTTCTTGACTCTTCTCTCGTCCTCTTGACATTATAGATTTGTACCAAAACATTTATTCAACTACTACCTGGAAAAAATCGACAAAATTATATTTTATCCAAAATACTATGTACAAAAATTTTATATTCATAAATAGTAACTTAGAAAATTCAGACCCAATTATTTTTTATTGAAGAATTTCTCAAAACTTTTTTACAGAGCTTTTTTGTAGCAAAATGAAAATCTACTTTTAGCGTTGGAATCTTTCCATATTTTAAAAATATTTCTGAAGGTCTAATTCTAATAGTTTGATAAATTTTATGTTTGTATTTAAATATAAAAAAATGATAAGTAAGATGTGAATTCTGACACAACAATATATAAATAAAATCATCAATTTAATCATAGTGTGACTTAATTATTAATGATATGGATAAAATAAATAATCAATTGACATTAATACGAAACTTAAGCATCAAAAACTATCACATTTTTTATGTTCATGGGACGATACATAAAACAAAAAATATACCATGTTTTTTTTATTATCTTCTTCATTATTATATTAGGTGTTCGATGAGTAAAAAGTGTCCATTCATGTATCAGTGGCAAACGAAAAAACCATTTTTCTTAGTTTATTGAATTTGCATTTGAGTGGACACGTTTTTCATGGAAATAGGTTTTTCGTGCTGTGAATTATGACTTGCATGCAGGCTAGCTTATCCAAGAATAAAATCTTTTCATTAAAAATGTAAAAAACAAATTGGAAAAAATATTTCCATGTTGACCATTCGTAATTGTTTGTGTAAACATAATTGTAATATTTTTTTTATAAATCTTATGCTTTTATCGATATGCTATTAAAATAAAAATGTATTATGTTATCAATACAGTCAAAAAACATATAATGATTTATTTTTATATTTAAATAAAACTATATATAATAAATTTTAATCAGAATATGCCTGAAGTATCATTAGTTCCCAAGAAATCGATGAAATTGTTTGGAAGAAATTACCCAAAAAAGATAGACTTTTAAATATGTTACAGGCAATTTTTGAAAAGCCTCTAGCCTTACATTTTAAGATGTTTTTAAAAATTCACCAGATTTGAGAATCGAAACTGCACTCTTGTGCATGCCAATCTCTCGGCTACTAAGGAGACTAAATATACGTATTTTAAACAAATATTTAATCAGCTGTGATAATTAGAGTGTGTAGATTTGCTAAATCTTACACTCTAATTAGCAAGAAGATCGCTTCTCAACAAAGCTAAATATTAACAGGGCATAATTAGTTAGAAGAGAAAACACGCACATTCTAGTGGACGCTAACCAAGGTCTTGGGAACCTGCTCCTGGGACACTTCCGGCACTTTGAATAAAGCCTTACGTTCATTCCGCCACGGTATACGCCCGTATATCGGAGTGGTGAAGGAGAAAACAAATATCTAGCACAAGCGCAGTAGTTTGATCAATCATCCGTTCATTTTAAACAGTATTTCATCAATTAGCTTCCCATAAAAAATCAAATCAACAAATGTGAATCAAATAAAAAACCGTATATTTTGAAATAAATACATCCTCAGACATATTCAAAGTCCTAATAATAAAATAAATCATTATCATTAAGAATCATTACTTTCATATTATGCATATTACACAATTTCCGTTTTTGAAAAGTGATACACTCAGTGAATTAAAACATTTTTAAAGATGCAGATTAAAAATAAGCCGAAGTAAATATTAACAAAAAAATTTAGGTATTTTTATTATTATCTTAAAAATTCTCGAAATAAATGAACGAATAAGTTATTTTTCTTAATACGATAAAAGATGTAGATAAAAAAATTAATGTGACATTTTTAAACACCTCGAGCAAAATTTAAAAAAAGAAAAAACACATTTCATTTTTTTTCTTTTTGAAATGGCGTCATAGAAACGTATCAAAGGACACGATCATATCTTAATGGCGTTGAAAAAGCAGGCTTCATTTTTAATTTTACTCTTTATTTATTTAACAATAGATTACAAAGGAATGCGCCACCATTTCTGTATTTTTATAAAGTTTATTTTTCTTTTGATACGTCGTTTTTTTATTTTGTCTAATCATACAATCTAATCTCTTCGACGGATTTAGAAAAACTTTTCACTGTTAGTTTATTTATTTAAATATGACTTCTTGCCTGACGTTGTAAATTTACTGCAAAGAAGCAAAAGGACGTAACAAAGTTTTTTTTATCAAACCTAAATTTCTAACGTCCTCTTATAGTATGTTACTTCTTGGCTTATTTTTTATATAATGCGTGTATAATATTATTTTACACACAGTACAGTGCAGATCTATTAGCTGAAAGAAGCTCAAATTCAAAGAAGCTAAAAATCACCATACCATGAAAATTTCAAAGGCCTTATTTTGCAAAGTATGCAAACCAAGATCAAAAAGGACAGTTTATATACAACATTTTAATGCACAATAAAGCTTCCTACTTGAAGACGACATAACGTGCCCTTAAACATAGTCTCGTTTGATTATACAAATCATATTATCTGTATCTTTTTAATAAAGTTACACTTTCTAGAGTATTTATTTTAAAATCTTTTCAACTTAGCCTAACTTTTTATTTATTTATTTTATATATATTATACACCCATACGATATATATATACTATTGTATTGTATATATATCATCGCCAATATTGCAGGAACACGTATCTTGATTTTTTGGTTTAAGGTACCTTATAAATTATAGTTTTATTTTTTAAAATCTATGCCATCACTATTCATTTATTTTATACAATTATGGAACACAAACTGTTCTATCAAGAAATTTTGGAGGTCAATCGAGCACAGATA
>JAGVSQ010008390.1:0-14436 GCA_022683975.1 Rhyacophila evoluta
CCGGGTCGCTAACAGTGATCTTACATATGGAAGTTTACCAGTTTTAAATAATTCAAATGGTTACTGTCACGAGGCCAGTCATCAAACCAATAAAAATATAATGATCGAAAAATTAGCACAAATCACTAAGTAAATATTTTTAACAATTGATTCAATTTACAGAAAAAAATATGGAATGTATTCTGTAGCGGTTCATAAATAGTATGCAGCGCTGAGGCCATACTTATCGGTATCATTTATTTGATTTTATTTTTGTTAATAAAAGGATTAAACCTTTTCAACTCCGTCCTCACTTAAATTGATATCGATTGACTGTCGAGAATAAAATTTATTTTATTTATGCTCCCGTCGGTCTTATTTATTTCAATGGCCTAAAACAAATACGTAAAACTGTCCGCTATGTTCCGCTCGGTACTAGTCGCAAAGAGCTGACCTCGAATGTACACCATTGCTTAAGGTTAGTTTAACACGATGATGGCGGGAATCAATGCAAAATTAAGCGATGGCCCTCAATTTCCCGCTGATATATTTAAAAATAAAACTCCGTCCGAGAGTCTTTCACTTTATAATTATGACATACTACATATGACTACGAAATTATCTCTTGTCACAACTCTCTAAGCCTGTTGAAATAATGAAAAAACAAGAAATAATGAAAACGACTTTCGCAACGCAACGTCCGGTCGAATATTCTCAAATTTTCGTATTCTTGTTTAATTACAAACAAATTGTTACGAGAGCTGCTTAACTTTGAAACTTTATATTTGTTCAAACATAATTTCTTTTAATATTCCTTGACTCATGTTGACTTAGTTGACTTGACTTATTAATATTATGCTCTGCGAGATAATGTTTCGGAATTTAAATATTTTTAAATATCATTATAAATTGTATTTTTATTATATATGATTGAATCATCTATTTATTCTCGGGGAAATTGTCCGATGGCGTTGTAAGATAAGCGAATGAATGAAATAGGGACAGGTTATCATTCGTAAGTATCTGATATCTGTTCATTTTAAATATAAGCATATAGTAACTGTTATCAAACTATTATGTAGAACGTAACACAAAAATGATAAATCAAAATATTCACGGTGTTACGCGTCCTCACGCGCAGCATGCATATATAACATGTATTCAAATCCAGTCAGTTGACAGATTTTTTCCTCATCGCAGCTAAAAACTGAGAGTCTAATGAGAATCTTATCTAGGAATAACGCCGTCAATTTTTTATTTGCGGTGAAATTATACACAATGACAATATTTGAGAGACGCTTTGCGAGGTTGGCCCGGTGGCGATTTAAGGGATTCGCTATCCTTTCGAACAAGTGTACCCACGCTATTTTTACAGTTTTAATTTTAACGTAAATGGTTAATTTCCCAGTTTGAAAAGTAAATTTCAAATTCTTTAACCATGATTTTCCAAAAATGTTTTGCCTCAAAATATAAAAAATGAATAAGGATGCGTCGGATAGCGCACCGCTCACAAAAAAATATGCTACCGATATGATATTGAGCGCGTTGCGGTGTACGAGTGAGTCGAGTGACTGTGTCCGCGCAACGATAATATCTCGCAAAAGCGTTTCTATGCTAATGAAATAGACTGGAGATGAAAGCTTTAATAAAGAGTCAAGGTAATATTTAAGGTCGCTTTGCATAACTGAGATATTTTCTGCTGAGGAGCACGAAAAAGTTGCGTGACTTTGAAAATTTAATCAAATTCTTTCGCTTGTAACTTGCCACGTCGCACAGAAATACTTTTTTGTATCAAACATATTATACTGCTCTCCTACAAAAACTACGTCTTATTTCATGATACGCACATAGGATGAGAAAAAATATCACAGACAAAATATTAGAATTATTAAGGATACGTTTTAATCGGCGAAACAAAATTAGTCGAAATAATAGTCGCCCCCCCCCCTATGCGAAATTGATTATGTCAGCGGCATTTTCAGCATTAAAAAATGTATTATATTTATATTTCGACTGGGCATTATCGAAAAATTCTAATTTCTAAATAGTAAAAGTGTACATTTTTTTATATGTGATGTAGCTGAGATTGTCGTATTTTTCAATTATTATTAGTATTATTACATATCATCGCGGTTATTGCAATATATTAGATATTGGCTGAAGACAAAATTTTATTAATAACGTATTGTTCTTATGACTTATAAGCAATAAGTTATTTTTCAAACAGGAATTATTACATTAAAAAAATTTAATACTGATAAAATGACTATGCATACGTACCTATATACAAAATTACTTGGAAAAATAATTACCTATCTTTTATCTGGTAACCACTTTCCTCAGAAAGATCACAGCTAGTAATTGAAAAAAAAAGAAATTTTTTGGAAGCTCATTTATTGTAGACAATAGAAAAAAGTAAATAATGTAACCGAAAAATATTATTACAAAAAAAACATTTTATATTTATTTCTGTATAGCATTTGATTTTTTTACCCTTCTTTTTTAGCGATCGATCATATTTGATTTGATACGTATAAATTATTTATATTGTATAAGTTTTCGATTTAAGAAGATTTTTTTTTGGGGGATTTTTACATCTAACAATACGGCATTGTCAGTGCTTTTCAATGAAATCCCATAAGTAATCTTTAATATCATGTTAGATCGAACGTAACTCAATTTACTGTAATGTTTGCGGTTTCGTATGTGCGTTATGTAAATGGGCTGTGAAAGCAAAAAATAAACCTTTTCTAAACTAGATTTTCTTCTACGTGAGATCACTGCGGAGAGGGTCTATAATACTATTTACCATTCCTTAGATTCGAAGAATATCGGCCTGAGCCTGAGGCATGCGACCCTATCCGAATTAAAGCTTCAAAAATCTGTCGATAGTCGACTCTTCAATTTACTTTTATCCGGTTTGTAAATGGATTCGTTTTCCTTAGGCAATATTAAAAAACTTGGATGCTTTTTTGTCGTAGTCACATTTTCGGAGGAACATTTTTTACGCATATTACTCGAGTAATGTTTTTAACCGTTGGCCGTACGCGCAGTTTACCTTACCGACCAATTATAAATTTAATGTTGCGCGTTGCATCGAAAGACTTTTTGCAATCGCTCAACTCGTGCTCGATTTTCCTCTTTGCCCGACTGTGACACATACGACGCGTGCGGTGAACTATTAAATCAAAATGAGCGCATAAATACTATACAATCATAAATAAATACATATTCATAGTTCAGTCGCAAACACTTGTCGTGCTTACCTAATCGATTCTTACGTATATCGTACAATTACTCTCTTAATCAATACCTGATGCATAAGGACATTGAGCGTACATTGTATATAATATTCTTTAATATACTAATTTTAATACGGGGTCTTGCGTTTACGAATAGTGCGTTTCACGAGTTTTCGTTTCTCTTCTTTAGGAGGATTGACGCAAGCCACACATTGGTCAATCCAAGTCAACAGTCGCGTACTGATCGATAGGGTCGTGTTATATGTCATGTTCACGTGTGGCCTGTCTCAATCCCAATTATCAGTCTTGGATTGACAGTCCCCGGACAGTAGGTATGCGAGTCTCATTACAAACATTTGGGCGTATAAATGATCGCAAGTCATTGAAATGTCAATAAACTTTGAATTTTCAATAGATTTTGTACAAAATAAAATATGATTTTTGGTTGTTGATCAAATTTATTTCCTTTAATATTATGGCTGTCGCTACATTCAAATTGAAATAATATATATATGCTTATAGGTGTCGATACCCGCTGTCTCGTATTAAAAAAATAATGTAAAAAACCGATTACTAATCTGCCAATTTTCTATGTATTAATTCATAAAATATAGGTAATTATTTGAGAATGAATTTTAAAGAATTGCAACTTAATAATCGTGTGTTCGCTGGTACTTTTTAATGTTTTCATACTTTTATTCACTGATCGATATGTTTAATAGCCG
Organism: Rhyacophila evoluta; assembly: GCA_022683975.1. Taxonomy (NCBI): domain Eukaryota; kingdom Metazoa; phylum Arthropoda; class Insecta; order Trichoptera; family Rhyacophilidae; genus Rhyacophila; species Rhyacophila evoluta. The sequence continues at coordinate 3,947 of JAGVSQ010008390.1, forward strand.
AGTGGAACCGCGGGTCCGGTGCGATGAAATGCGAGTTGACGGTGTGGGCAGAACGGGGGACGAGGTCTGGCCACTTCGACACTCGGCACCTCGGCTGGCATCCAGAGTGTCGCGTCACCTTTCGAGGACGCCACACCGACGTTGTTCACATATCAATCTTCAATTACAAACTCAGGTAACTTTTTAAAACATTCAGGCAGTACGATAATCTTCCTATTTTGATTTCGCTCTATAGAAATGCCTTGATGTTGTCATTTTTTATCAAGTAAGCATTTATCATACCGTAGAGTCGCATCAAGAATCAGTTTTGAAATGAAAGCGTGGTATCTCAGTTTTTTAGAAATAATATTTTGTAGAAGAGTTTAACTAGAATTAAAAAAATGTATTTATGATTATGCTTATATTTTCATGAAATTAAATGACCGGTTTCGGTCAAAAATGTCGGTCATACAAATTGAAATGAAGGGGCTAGTGAAATTTAAATAAGTTTGTTAAAAGAAGAAATGGGATCATAAAATTTCACCTGAAATATTATATTTAGTTCATAAAGTAATTATTTAAAAATCCAAATTTCTGCTGTAGGATATTTTAAATTTGCCATCGTTTACACGACTAACCTCTTAAAAAACAATTATATAACAGTCAAATATTACATAAGCTCCATTTTTACGACATTTGCATCGTTTTATTAAATTCCATCTACCACTTGAAGGGGCATTTTTTTCGAAGCGATGGCCTTAATAGTTATTTTTTCGAACTCTTAAAAAAAGAATGTAAAATCTTTTTTAAAGTTATTCTTTAATTTTAAGCATTCGGATTTTTTTTATTAAAATGGCACAAAAAATAGTTGAAGATGGAAGCAAAATAATAGACGTAAGTAAAGTAAAGAACTGAGAGTGCATACATTTCAAAATGACTGGAAGGAATTTTTGGTGACATATATTTAGAAAAGTTAGAAGAAGAATTACGAACTTCAATGATCCTAACCTCATTGTCATCTTTATCATTGATTTCATGACGAATAAAAATATTTATTTTATTTGAAAGTGAATAAATGTTTTAACTACCGTGATACAATTTAGTGGCCGCTTATATTTGGCGCAGAGATTCCCAAAGTCGCGTCGTCACAAGGATGCCGCAAAACTTTAGCAGTGCGAGATAAAAAAAACGAGAAATTATCATTTTCTGGAAAGAAATTAAAATTTACTAGAGCCAGAGCTAAAAAAACGGGCACAAAATAATTTTATTTGTTGTTATTTTTTCTTGGCTATAGTTGTTCATACGTACTTAGAATAGGACTCCATGAGAAAATTCAAAAAATGAATTAAAATTATTGTTTACAGAGCACCGTCGTGTCGCTCCGTTATCGAAATAGTGGACGGCGAATGGGCATCCGCATCGTCCACCTCTTCTGGCCACAGTCAAAAACCTCTTCTGAAGCTTTGCAGTCCGGCGGCGAGGCTGGCAAGAGACGACGGTGGAAGATTTGTAGACCATCGTAGCATGGTATCTCACGGGCCGACACTGACCGTAGTATTGAGACGGTCGCCTCAATCACATTCCCCGTCAGACAATGAATTCCTCGATGGCGCTTACATGTTCCATGACGGTGAGTATGCTTTAATTTTTATTGATATTCCATATTCACATATTATAATATATATATCCTGGTGATCGGCGTATGTATCGTCAACGTTTTCCTTCCTGACGCAGCACCCCGGAGTCATGTTTGCTTATCCTGCATTTGCTTTCAACTGAGTGTTGTCTCTTTCACTCGACAATCTTGTAGGTACAATTACTGTATGCTCATATTGACACCAGGAATGTTTTAGGTATCTTTCTTTGTCAGGGTGATTGTTACTTATTAATTATGTATTAACTTTAAATTGAAAGAAATGCACCACATCGAACTCGTATCTTGTAAAATGGTTTTTTAACTAAATTTTCGTTACTGTTATAATCGTCTATAATCGACGGTTTACGTTATCCGATTCTGTCTCATTATACGATTTGCTCGTAGTTCGAGTAAAAAAACGTTAGTACCGGATGACAAAAAAGCTATCATTGTTATATGTATAATACAATTCTGAAACTATTGAAATTATTCAATCATTTATTTTATTATCAGTTTACACAGTGACATTGGTGTTGGGTTTCTTTTAATGTACGTTTTTTTATCAAAATCTATGACATTTCAATTGTACAGCCATGCTTACATAATTATCTTATGGCAGGCGTTGCGCTATTCTAATATGCAATATAAAAATAATACAAAAGCTGATTTTACAGTTAAATATTTTACAAAGAAACCTTTCAAGGAATAATATGACCATTACTGACATACAATTTACTAATAGTGATGTAACAAAGTAAATCTTTATACTGAGTGCCACTTTACCGGCCCAAAGATATTTATGTATCATATCACTCTTATCTGCCAAAATTATTAAATTCTTACTTCTTTTGTTTCAATTCAAAATGACAATGTTTTTTCTCTAAAACACAAGAAGGTTTATTTTGATATGGACATATATTATGGACAGCAAAAAAAACGATTCTCCTAAATGCAATGATTTGGTGAAAAAAACTAAAACTGATTCCTTCACTAAACGAATGTCGCTTAATTTCCCCGGAGCGCAGAGCAGGTGGCGGGCACGCTGCAACCGGGGGGATTATGCGAGGCGCAGTACTACGGCCTGAGTAGCGCCCCTGCGGGACTGCTTCAGAGCCCCGCAGCGGCACCTCTATTCTGGAACGTCGAAGGCCCGTTGAGGTGCAGACACCACTTCGTACCGGCTGCTAATCAGAGCGTTACGATAACGGTAAGATGCACTAACTGACACATATCCGCAAGTGTTTGATTGCTTTTTGCAGTATTGATAGTAATCGACTTTGCCTTTCCGCCTAAAAGGATATTAGTTGTGTTTCGGTCAATACCTGTTTTGTACGAAGGCTATAAATTTCATAAATATATGTCGGCTGTAGAAAAAAAAGTCGTAACCCATACAGAACAAATTTTACGAGATGTACATAAACGTATCTTGATTGATTTTGGGCCGAAGTCAAAATATTAAATAGACACAAGTTCGAAGTGCATAATGGCTAAAACCGGTGCTTTATTTATCCAATCTGATATTAATTCAATAAGTTTTTAAAGAAGTTGATGTGATAGATGTCCTTTTTCCTGGTCACAAACATCACAGTGCATCCTTTTTTCAAATTTAAAAACTAAATTTAGATATCAAATCGGCATTCGTAGTTTACATACTTTCAATAGAACGTGTATTAAGTCGTACACATTATAATCATACGTAAAAGGTTACGTTATTTTCCCCTTTTCCAGTCGAAGAAGATATACATGTAAAATACATATAATATATTATAAATTTATTTATTTATTATATAATTATTAAAATTACATTAGATCCAATCTCTTGGTCGAGTGTCGAACGACCAAAATTGCGTGACTGCCTGTGGAGATAGTGGATGCCAGTGTCAAACGTCATCAAAGCCTCTGGATCAAATTGACCATCTTCTACTACTTGCCGAAGGCGGACAAATTGCTGCCTGTCTTTGCGGGAACTTTAGAGTGAGTATATTCCAATCAATAATTTAATTTAATTGCTTCTTAATGAGTTCTTTCAAATTGAAAAATGCATGAAGTTATAACGAAAAAATAGCAAAGATGATTCTCTGCTCAGTTGACTACGTATTCTATACTATACCTTACTCATAATACATGTTGATTATTGGGTAGAGAGCGCATCATGGCGAGCTTTTTTATTTCCATCGTACTTAATATCGACAAATCGTGAATTGAATTTACCGCAGACTACATATGGGTATTTTAGTTATGTATATGAGTGCACTCTGCCGTCTTTAGTGTGAACTTTCGTCTGTCGCTTATCCGAAGATCACTTCAAGCCGTACCCCTGCGGTCAGTTAATTTAAACTTTTCCACACAATGTGATGATATTTTCTTTTGCTAGACACCTAAAACTTGCATCAAAATAAATTTGTTGTAGAGTTATATGCTCAGAAGCCATTGTGCTATATGGTATTTTCTATACTAAGTATATTTGAAGCGTACCTATTTTGTTGAGAAGTTAACATGGAATAAACATAATGACATGGATAAACATAATAAGTTAACATAATTCTCAGTCTAGGCTGGGCCAAAAACAAGCGAACGAAGTCTCATTTTATATTGTCGTAATCCTTCGTTCGCTTGTTTTTGGCCCAGCCTGGACGCAGCATAAGAAGTTAACTTAAGCTATTCACTAAAACATCATAAAAGTAAAGTTAAATGTATACCGATGTCTTGTATTAAAATTAAAGCTCGTTGTCACTTTGCCATCCACAGTGCATATATATTATACATCTGTGTATTTAGTAGAACCTTGGTTTGTGAGCAATCAATCGAATATAATTCGTTTCGAAAACGTGTTCGTCATCTAAAGCATTCGAATAATACATTAAAAATAATGTAGGTACATATTTCAATTCATAATAATACTAATATCAAAATAATATTCATATAAAGTGGGTACATAATTAAATTTTATCAGGGTGACCCAAACCTTTCTCATTTGGATCTTTACGTAACGTTTAAATAGCTCTTCTACATTTCTTAAAGTTTCGTGATTTTTAAGAATTATACACGACCAGCTTAGTCAACGCTTAAATTATCACATAACACGAAGGTAAAACAGTATTTCATGGGCTGGTTACCGGGTATTACGCCCTATTTTGCTATAATGTAAGTCTTATTTGGCATCTTTTTTCAAAAAAACTTCTATTGCCAGCATTCGCTCGTTTGTAAGTTAAATTGATTAAACTTTTAAAAAGTTAAGTTACTCGTGATCCAATGTTTTTTGTGTCTAAAAGTATATTCTTAGAAATATGGTATGTTTGCTGCTCACTAAAACCATTGGAGTTGAATAACATCGGAGTCTAGCATTTAAACGCACATTAAAAACATTTGTCTTTTGTGCGCTTGTAGCAACTATTTTAATAAATATTTTAAATAAATTTATTTCGTTTTAGTTCACATTGTGATGTTTAGATCATATGATCTAAACAATGAACAATATTGTTGTACCAAATGGTAATATGTTTTATTTACTTTGACGAGTGTCAGATTCCAACCGTAATTAAATTAAAACTTATGTAAAACATTCGTGCAAAATAATTGATATGCAAGTATTTTTTTGTAATAAAGCGACTTTTTTTTAGAATCTTTTATGGAAATATGCCACTTAGATCACCAAAATGCCACGAAATAAATACTGTTACGATAAAAAAATACAGGTAAACAAACGTATAGACGTTGAATGCTATATTTGAAACCGTAAACAAGTTTACCCTTTCTGTGTGCCCATATATAATATATCCTGCCAAGGATACTTCCATACACAAAGTTTTAGTCAGTATAGAATATTTCAAGCTGTCTGAACTAGCAAGAATATATTTTACAACTACTACCGTTGCCTCAAATATAGCACGAAAATTATTTTGGAGCCAGCGAATGAGAACCTCTCGAATACAGCCACTATTTCCAAACTGTTTAAATATGTAAGTACAGTATCTAATAAATTTACGAAATCATTTGATGTTTTTGTCCACGTGTTATCCGTGGAATGAGGGTAGACAAAAGTCATTTTATTTTGTTCCTTTTCTTGTTTTGTTTTAAATCGATGCATGCGTAGTATAAATTAAATTCATATTTTTTTATACGCGACTGAAATGTGTAAAACAATAAATTTACATACGCATACTCGCATTATTCAAATAAATTTATGAAAGTGATATCTCTAACGTATAGCTCTAGAATAGTGTGTACAGTACACAGCAAAGTCATATAGCGCTCTGAAGAAGAATCCGTTCGTACTTATGATATGTGTGAGTCTAGTATTAAAAATTAAAAGTAGGTTTCCCGAACGCTGTCGATGTACGTATTAGGTATGTTGTTATTGTTTTCGCAGGCGACGGTCGAGCGCGCCTGCATAGCGTACCTAAGACATCGCGTCACTTCACTTCGCTAGAAAACTTTATGCATGCGAGTCCTTCCATATCCATTATATCTAAACCCTTTTCTGATCCCCTATTATGTTCGGAGCACGGCAGGGGAACATAATCGGAGTTGCGATAGGGACGACTATTGAATACAAAGTGGGGCCGTTTATGTTTTAGTGGCGTCGATATTGGAGTTTCGAATTTATTTTTGCAGGGTTACAATAACGATCGGATTTTTTTTTCGAATCGTGAAATTGGATATTATTTTATTGCCCGGTCCGCTTGTCCCCGACAGAACAAGAATGTAAAGGGATTTTACGGCCGGTTATAAACTACCGCAACAAACCATTGTTTTATTCATTTTATCGATATCCTTCGCATAGATCGTCATGCATACGTCCGTCTTACTTATTTTTGGCTAACCGCTTCCAAATAAATTACATTTCCTATGTGCTTGCTATCTTAAACTTCCGCTCCGCAATACTGCGACGGTGTTATCGTTTTCTTATTCTGCATTCTCGTTGAAATTATTCAACGCTTTCATTCAAGCGTCGTGCGTGCGCCGTTTTTTATTATTTACTTCGTTGAATGAGTATATTCTTTGTTTTCTATATATGTATAATAGTATGCATCGCAAACTACAGCAGTGGCTCCGAAACTTTTAAGATATTCCCATATGGCCCCTATTCTAAAATAAAGTATTAATAATCATAAATAAGGTATGCCCTCGTCATTTTTAATATTTAACTATATATTATAATATTTAACATATTTAACTACGATTAGATTAAATATCTCGAAATTCACAGTGGCACCGCAAAATATTGCAAAAAATTCTTAAAATAGATTCTAAATAATTATATACCGGGTATCGTGGCGCATACTTTGGGAATCACTAGAATACAATATAGAATTTAAAAAAAAGGACATTATTTTTCTCTAGAATTAGACAACCGTTATTAATTCGGTTCACATTTAGTGTATCCGCGTGATAGTTATAGACGTACACTACCAAATTATTTATTATACATTTAAATATTTAAATAATTGTTCGTTATACATTTTGTATTATTGTATTATATGTACATAGAGAATTAATGATATTTAAAATAGCGATTTAAATTGAACGTACAAGAAACCTATTATTTCGCACGTAGCTTTTAAAGGTAGGTAAATTATTTTCTTTCGTATACTTTATGTAAGCCCATGAAATAAAATTGGCCTTTAAATTTTAGATATTTATTATATAATAACTATCTATCTGAATAATAGTCGGGCAGATGACTGCTTTCTCCGTCCCACATTTTCGTTGGTCCGCTTTCACCCACACAACCCCCGGCGTCACCAAGACGAGGGTTGTTTTTATCCGTCTAAACAAGGAGAGGATTAGAGAAAATCTACTAAAGTGGACCTCGCCAATTATGAGAGAGGTAGTTAAGTACACTCGGTGTCAAAATCACACGGTTTGATTATACATAAAGTTTGTAATAGTATTATAATAGAATATATATGAATAATGACATTATTTTTTCATGTTAGTATCATAAGTGTTTTTTTTTAAACCATATACAAATTCTTTATATCACAATACTACTGTCATATTATCGATCAATAACTTTGCTGCATTTTTATTGTACATTATCATTGTGTACACTTTCACAAAGATCTTAAACTGAAAAAAATTCTCACATTCTCCATCATCTTTTAATTATTTATATACAGCATATTATATAGATGTGCAACGACACGTGGAAGTTAAATATATCGATTTATTGACTCATATAATAGTTCATATAAATTTCAAATATACATATTGTGAGGCACACCGAGTTGAAGTATTGAACCATGCATTTCATCCGATATCATTTTTCTGCATTATAATAATTATACATACTAAATGTTATACGTAACGAGAAGACAAAAAAATTCAGAGAACTTATTGGCTTGCTTCTATGACTTATGTTTTGGCTTTTTTGTAAGTTTATTAGACCCAGGTGCACGTGTAAAATAATAGCGAAATATATACCAATTCGTAATCTTATAATTATTATTTTAACCACGTGAGTAAGTCGCTCGACGACGATGGAATATACTCATTATTAGCTTTAATAATTATGTTACGTATGTCACCGTTAAGGATTTTTACTTGGATGCTCGTGTGATTGGATTCAGCTTTCATCAAAACGCCTCATTCAATATTGATTTGAAATCTTAAATTTTAATAAAGCGCTTTGAAACTATAACCGGATGTCTGAATTATGCAGTAAGATAATTTCTTCGTAGCACAATGGAAACTCCCGCTATAATAAGATAGATTTATTGTTTGACCTTCTCGCCTGATTGCGCTGCGTCCCAATATTATCTACGTCGAATGCATAAAGGCTCGATTGATCTGACCCTCTAAAAAGGATACTTACAAGTTTTGCTAGTCCTAAGCGATCGAAGGTTTTTACCCCAGGGGCTATTCGTGTGGCGCGTATTGCCACTCGGGTTGCGTAAAATTCAAGACTCTTAGAGTGGTCGCTTTCACCTGAACTTCTCTTTGTAAAGTATATTAGGGACTCGGCAGTCGATAGGTTTTACTGCCGAAAGTCAAGTATGCCTTGTAAAAATACAGGTTTTATGAGCTACGATACATTTCAAGATATTCTGCGACGTCAAGGTGGTTTAATGACGGATGACAACTCTAATGCTCTATATAACAGTGGTTCCCAAAGTGATACTCTACCCCACTGTACTCACCCCTATGGGTCTGTGGCAACTAAAAATTAATTTGGGCGTCGGGGGGTCTACGAAAGATTTACATGCGCGAGGTAAAAAACGACAAATCATAATTTTGTGCAGTAATTTGACTAGAGATTGCAGCAAAAAAATGAAAGTAATTTTTTTTTTTTTATAAATATAACAAATTTTACGCAGCTTACTAGGTAAAGCCCCAATAATTTTGGATGAATTTACGAAAGTAGAAATCTATAAAAATTCGGTCAAATTTTGTTTTTATTTATTTTATCAAAATTTGTAATCTCTAAACATTGGGGTCTATGGATTGTTATTCTCGTATATATGTTATATAATTTATGGGCCATGACGCAAAAAAGTTTGGGAATCATCGCTCTAAAACTATGTTTAAGGCGCGTACCTTATACGAAATCCATTGTTTTAAGCACGAATATGGATTCAATTTTCATTGACCAGCTGACGTATGGTGGCAAATGCGCAGGCTGACATATATAGTTTTTCGCCTGAATACAAGACGATTTCTGAATCTTTCAAATTGACTGTGATTGAATGTCAAAATGCACGAAAGTAATGATTAATGCCAATGGATCATATAAAGCTTTCAGTATGAGAAACTGGCCTTTGAAAGCGTACAAGACTGTCCACACGTCGTAATGACTATTTAAGTCATATACATGAATAATCGTTTAGTACACAAAATATGATACAACTGGAACCCATTCATCAATAAGGAAATTAGCAACCGACTGTTGTTCAATTTGTATGTGTATTTTTTAATTACTGAAATTGAGAAATCCAATGATTGAAGCGGTCGGAAAATGTTAATCGACAAAGCCTTGTGACAGCACCATGTTCACAATTACAGATAGTGGAAAACTAATATGTAGTGGTTAGGTGACGTAAAAAGTCTACCTAAATAGAAATACATATATTTATATATTGCCTCCTTATAATAGCTTTTCACCGAAGATTATCGGTTTAAATTTTTTAGACATCTAAAATCTATCAATGAAAAATTAAGCCGTGTGCGTCAGTTAAAGTAAAGTGTATTTTTTTATTTCTTAATCTTTCTATTTGTGATTCTACAGTCCGAATGGCTTCCTGTTTCCTTGAGAAGTTGGAGCGGAGTGCAGCTCGTTTATTCAGTAGGTCACTACACTTGGACAGCGAAAGGTTTCGCTTTTGGAGCATCCTATCAATTCAATGACGACTCCCTTTGCGGACATCATACTGTCACAACGCACTCGGGTAAGTGTATTATACAATATTTATGAATAAAAACTTAGACCGGAGATGTGAATCGGTAAAAACCAGATTGCGAGCCCCCTATCCTTGCTGCTCTCTCTTTTTATAAGCTTTTATTTAGTTCTGCTTTCAAGGTTCCACACCTCTTATTAAAATTCCTTTGACCTTGTGTAGTTAAAATCATCAAAAGATGTTATATAATTAATGTCCACGCAGGCGCAATACATTTTTATTTCGACTATTTTTAGAGCAATTTTTCGTAATATCGGCGAAATAGGTTGCCGATAATTTAAAGTTGTGCAACGAAATATATCACACTTTAAAATCGGAATGCAATCTACAAAAGAATATTTATTGGATTGTCATATTAATTATCTGAAAAAATCTATAATATATAAAAATATTTAATCAATTATATATATAGTAAACGTATGCTTAAACGTATGTTTAACAGGTTGTTTTATAATTGATTGAATATTTTATTTTTATAA
>JAGVSQ010008391.1:0-14436 GCA_022683975.1 Rhyacophila evoluta
ACATAAGCAAGTAGGAGATTCTATAAGACCAAGCTGACAGAGCTTGGAGGTAAAAGTGAAGTCTTTTTTGTAAAGCAAATTAGTTTTAACACGAAAAACATTTTTTTTATCGATTGCGACCAGATTTCGCGTGTAGAAATTAATTAACTGAAAAATTCATCTGAACATTTTAATGAACTAAATTATAATTTTGTCTCCCCAATTATCGTAGTTGGTAGCGTGCGCACCTAGCAAGCTGGGAAATATGAGCTCGATTCTCATCCGTCAGATTTTTAAAAAATCGAAAAATGTAGGGCTGGATGCCTATTGGGTTGAGCAATTATCTGACAAACAATTATAGTAAAAAATAATCCGTCAAGACGTCTTCACATTGCGGATATCCTCCATACACTCCACGTTCAGAGTGAATATCTTCACTCTGTGTAGATCTATATGCTACAACTCGAAAGCAATCATGGTATACACATAAAAAATTACAATAAACATATAAATATTTATCATGCAATCTTTACTAATATCTAAAAATTCACTGAATATTAAAAAAAACTTGAAATAAAAAATGTGTAGATATATTATTAAAATTATTCGTTGATATTTGAAAAATAATTTTGAAAATAAAACGTTTGGTAACCCTACACCTTGGCATACCTGTCCAAATGATAAGGGTGGGTCCCACTATGGTGCCGAGTGATCTGTCTTTGTTGGAGGTATGTTGGATCACGTGAACGTAACGCTTAACGTGTGACGTAATAACTGCCAGTAAGGCTTCTGGTTTATTTAACGTTTTAAACATAGTGCCTTTGTTACGTTTCAATAAATAAATATGCGTCGGAGTCTAACGGTCTTCATATATATACGTTTACGTGATATATTTGAACGTACATATCGTCGACAATATTGCAGGAACAGGTAACTCGGTTTGTTGGTTTAAGTATCTTTGTAAAGCATAGTTTTATTTATTGCAATCTCTTGATACACATATGTTCATAAAACATGTACAAATTATGTGTTTATAACGAATACCGAAGTTTCCAGTATAACGTATATTTTGTCGTCCCGAACAAACACCTTTACAATATGTATTACAATTTATATTAAAACCAATGAGATTATTTTTTGATGTCAAAAATAGTTTGAAATGAAAACAATGTTTAGAATCAATTATGGCTTTATTTGTTTTGGATTTGAATCTCAGCTTTCATGGTGGGTGGGAGTTTGCTAAAATATAATTCAAATGGTAGATTCCTGAAATAGATTTCAATTTATCCAGAATAATATTTATTGCATGAATTTTTACACGAGATATAAACACCGACGCCGGATATCAATCAATATTTATTATATAATATCGTCGACAAATAAATGTAGTGCAAATCTACTTCTAAAATATGGAAACTTTTTTTCATATTTTTTTACGCGTCATAATTGTCACAAATTGCTGAAGTCATGATGCCATAAAGTTTAGCATACTTGGGTTCTTTTTTACTCTCTTACGCAGCTATAAGACTTTAAGGTGATAAGTGCGCATGTTTAATAATCGACCGCCGTGGCAAAGATATTAATTCAATAAGGCCCAAAAATATATTGATATATGTTATTAAGAGAAGCAATAAATAGGTTTGTTTAAAATTCTTATATCATCTTTTTTTTTTACCGTGGATTAAACTTATCAACTACTAGAAAATTATTTATACTGGATTGTTGCTTGTAATATATATATAGCTTTTTTTATACCATGTTCGCTCCCAACGTAGAGCATATAGATTTACACAATGTGAAGATACCTACTTCGAAAGAGGGGTATATGGATCTCCGCAATGTGAAGACGACTTAACAGTTTATTTTTCACGAGAATTTTTTGTCAGACAATTACTCAACCCAATGGGCAACCAGTCCTCCATTCTCGGATTTTAAAAATCCGATAGATAGAGAATCGAGTTCGCACTCACCAGATTTCTAGGCGCTACGCTACCAACTACGCTACCGGGAAGAGACTATATACGCTGATATAATATATAATGATTAATTCATAAATATATTGAGAATGACTGACAATCCAGGTAGCACTGCTAACCAAATAAATCGTCAAGTTTGAGAGCCTTTGACTGGAATTTTCGAAGATTGACTTCTAGCCCCCACCCCGTAGAGACATTCACCTGCCTTCACTGACTGACGATTTAATTTAAACTTGTATGACTTAATTTAAAACTTAATTTAAAGGGCGCCTCCAATTTATGCACGGCAATGAATTAGCGGGGACGCACACCGCGCACTGTCACACGGCTGACAGCTTGATGAGCGCTGCCGAGGGCTCCGAGATGAGGTTTAATTGAAAATCATTAATATTATCGACGCATTAATTACTAGGGGAGCATCTATGGTAGAGCCAAGGAAGTAGATAATACATAATGAATTTGGCGGCAATAGACTTCAGTTAATGACGAATTTGTGCCTGTGTAGAATGATAACGGAGGCGTACGAGGAAAATGTTCTATGTGACATTTTTGGCAAAAATTATAATTCTAATCAATACATATTTTTTTTAAATATTCACCTTTAAAATCTTTCAAACTAAATAATTTAAATAATGTACGTAGCTTGTAAGAAAAAAATACATATTTAGAAGATGTAAAGACAAAATAAATTGAATAATTTAAAATGGTATTAAATGGTTAAATAATTGTATCAAATAATGCTCTAATAAATTTCAAAATTATTTGTAGGAGACATTCTAGGCCAGTGGCTCTCAATTTTTTGGGCCGTAGCCTTTGAGTTAAGAAAAATCTACGCGTCTTGATCAAAAGTTTATTTTTCCATGTAACATTATAATATTGTATCATCTGTCGAAAACCCATTTAGGATATATTGATAATATTTCTTATTTTCTAACATCATGTTTGCTCTCAAAGTACAGCATATGGATCTACACAGTGTATGAAGACTTTTGGCAAATTATTTTTTACGAGAACTTTTGTCAGACAATTGCTCAACCCAATGAACATCCAGTCCTGTATTTTTGGATGTGGGAATCGAACCTGCATACCCCGGTTTGCTAAGCGTGCGGGCTAACCTCTACGTTACACGGGGAGATAGAATATACATAGTCTTAAAAATAGAATTGATTATGGTTTATTTAAATGTATACATTTATCGTTTGCAATCACTTAAATATATTAATATCTGTATTTATGTATTTTTAAAAATATATTTAACACTATCAATTAAGCTCAGAGCATATTTTCAAAATGCTTATCGCAAAATAAATAGGATTAAGTGCTTAAAGTGAAAGATACGTTTGCTTGCTTCATTTCATGAAATTGTTCACTTTTGTTACGATTTGTCACTTGGTAGATTTCTCAATTTCTTGTTCTAAACGTGCTTTCCAAACTTACCGGAACAAATTGAATTATGAAGCATTTTAGGAGACGATACATCCATTGATATAGTAAGGCTTAGAAGTCTTTATCGGTCGAATTCGATTGTTTCTTAGAACAATGAACAGTAAGTGTACATAAAGAAAGAACTCTCGATAAACTTTTTACAAGTGTATAACAAGAGTATATGGACCCTCACAATGTCTTGATTTTGATTTTTAAAAATTATTAGATTTTAAATTAATATATTTAGAGATTACAACCGAATTATTAAATTTGTGATTAATTACAGTAATAGCTAATATTGATTTTAATTGTCTCTTTCGATGTCGCATGTTTTCATACGCACGCTTTCAACAAGTGAGCCATTGATGCGTTTAATATGTTAGTAATAATTCAACACACTCTACAAACTCTACAACAAAAATAGTTTAACTCTTGAGCTGCAAAAATGTTTTTAAAAATCTTAGAATCCAAGCAAGAAATCGACCACGAAAAACCGCTTATAGTTACTGTCGATTTAAAAGCACATTAGGTATAGAAATTACTGCTTTTTATGTCCGCTCTAATATTAGAGCGTATGGATCATCATAAGGTGGGGAAAAATTTAAAAAAAAAAAAATCACGAGAATTCTTGAGACATTTAATTGCTCAGCTCGATGGGGACAGTTTTGGATTTTTGGACTTTTCAAAAAATCGGCAGACGTGGGAATCGAACCCGTATTCCCTGGATACGAGATGCACACGCTAACCTCTTGGTAAAAATACTGTAATTATATTATGTGCTCTGTGTAATAATAAAAAATCTAGATAATTATGAAAATGACGGGGAAAAAAAAATTGCAGTCAAAGTATCTAGATCTTATTTAAATCAAGTACTATAATAAGCTTACCTTAAAAACAACTTCTCGAATACCAAAGTTTTCTTTTCAATCTGAAACAATAAAAGAAAAAAAATGGTTAGGATATCTATTGCAGAGTATTGTTTTTAAGATGGTTACTAGATGTATATTCCTCGCCTTAATAAATGATAATTATGTGAACAATGTAATGAACGTTAAATTCAAAGCGGGTTGTGAGGGTGGCATGGCGGTCCACACCAAGTATAAGTTGTTTGGGGCATGCATTCTACCGGTGTTGTCGTACGGTAAACAATCTTGGTACCTAACAAAAGCTCAGAAGAACTGTATATTGAGCTGAGAGGGAGAACAAAGTACACGATGGTAATGTATCATTAAATTTTAATAACTATTTTTTATGCCAACTAATTACTAAAATTTCCATTCACTTATGTAGGTTTGTCTACAAATGAACTCATAAAAGTAGAATACAAACTTGTATCGTTATAATAAATCCAACAAACTATAGTGCTATTGTCTTAATACAAACGAAACAGCTAATACCGATACATACTGGCATATAATAAGCGACGAATGATATCAAATATATGTTAAATCAATATATTTATTCATACAGAGAGGTCACCTGAATTTTTAGCAGCATCAGAGTAAAAAATTAAACCACTCATCATTATTTTTAAGCCATATTCGCTCCAAATTAGAGCATACCATACTGTTAAGTTTTCAAGTACAAAATGGAGTATATGGATGTTCACACTGTGACGACTTAAATCGTCATTTTTTTACTACGAGAGTTGGTCTAACTGTCATCATTACTTGCCAAGGTTAAATAATCTATCTTTCAAAATTAAAGTACAATCAGTCAAATAAAATTTTCAGCCGCCCACGCGATAAAATTATTAGAACGAGAATTATTACGTCTGCCTTTAGAATGTCAAAAATAATTGAGTGGATGTTTAAAATAACAAAAAAAAAAATATAAAGCTCTTGTCGCTTTGGCGTTTCAAAAAACGTCATAATAAGCTCATTCATGAATAAGTCCGCACAAAAGCTACGAAGCAAATTGTGGTCGGCGCATTAAAAGTTTTTGAGCATTCAAAAGCCGATATCAAAATTATTATTCGACTGCGAACTTTGCGTATTGTCACCGAGGTCCTGTAATTTATCGTCTCTCAGACGACAGAAGTCGAAATATTTATTTACCGTTCGCCTAGGCATTGGAATAAATTATTAGAAAGTTTTTGACTGACTATTTTTGTCTATTGAATAATTGATGGGGTAAAACTGTCAAATGGAAATGTTGAGAGTGTTATTAATAGTATATTGAAGCAACACAGAAAACTTTTAGAGCCACTATTATTTAAGCATTATAAAAATTCTGTAAACTGAAGATCGTGAAATTGGAATTATTTTAGTATTTTTTTTGCTGTCAATAGTTTACAAAGAGATAAAAATAAATCACTTGGGGTTGATTGATAAACCTATCAATATTATAATATATTATATTACATTTAGCCCTGATGGCGTAGTTGGTAGTTGGGTTAAACAATTGTCTGACAAACAATTTTCGTGAAAAATAATCCGTCAATACGTCTTCACATTAGCGGAGATCCATATACTCCACTTTCGGAGTGGATATCTTCACACTGTGTAGATCAATATGAGCCACTTTGGGAGCTAACACGGTACATAAATAAATATAAATATATGTGTATAAATTATTTGGTTTTGCCGTTGGAAAATTTAGACGTTTACATAGATTATAGATTATTTTGATTTACAACAAGTATATCTTACTACAAAAGAAAACTCGTATCAAATGAAAATAATTATGTGCACTTATATAAAAATTGTTCGATGTGTTATTGTCATATGGGCACACAGATTGTAGTAATAACGATAAAATATTGCCTTGAACAGAATCTGCTGATTGGTATATTAAGTCATCATTTATTTGATCTAATACCTTTTCATAGTGGTGGAAAAAAATATATTAATTATGAAATGAGTCTATATTTACTCTTCTGGAAGTATATCTATGTATCGATGGAAAGAGAAGAGTTTT
Organism: Rhyacophila evoluta; assembly: GCA_022683975.1. Classification (NCBI taxonomy): domain Eukaryota; kingdom Metazoa; phylum Arthropoda; class Insecta; order Trichoptera; family Rhyacophilidae; genus Rhyacophila; species Rhyacophila evoluta. The sequence goes on from JAGVSQ010008391.1 coordinate 6,300, forward strand.
ACAAGCCGGTTCGAGCAATTATCGAACCGGTAAGCCATTGTGGCTGGGTTTTTACGAAGGATAACTTTTAAGCTTTTTAAAAAATACGAAATCTTGCGGCGAGCAAGAAAGTTTAATCTTAACAAGGATCTATTCAGGGCGTAATCATAAAAGAATCCACACTCAAGTACACGCCAGTAAATATCTTAGAAGGCTGCTACCAAGACACTTCTGGCACTTCTGACACGCGTCTCACATCTTACGCCACAGTATACAATCGGGTAGGCAGACGTAGCAAGTGATGAAACGGATAGTTCAAGCAGCTATTGAAAAAATGTATAAAGTTCTGACTAGTTTTCAAGGTAGCCGTGTGAGAAAAGCGTCTGGTAACTATGTGGCCATGTATTATGTTATGTTGTAGTGCTAAGATGTAACAAAATATAATAATTTGTGAAGAATGTGAGCTTTTATGATCAATAAATGAGCTTTGACGATAAGAGCTATGCGATCTGAAGATATATTTACAGCCCGAAAGATCCCTTGAGATCATATTTGAGTACATTGTCATTTGAATGAACCCAAATATACTATGAAGGTATTGATACAGAGGTTTGTTTAAAATAAAGTTTAAGAAATAAAATATATAAATACGCAATGTGAAGACATGTTTTGACAGATTATTTTTCTCGAGAGTTGTTTGGCTTAATAGGCATCCAGTCTTGCATTTTTGTATTTTAAAAAATCCAGCAGATGTGACAATTAAACACGTATTCCTCGGATTCGAGCCTAATTCGCTTAACCTATCGGCTACCAAGAAGACTTAAAGACGTAAAATGATCCTTTTTAGCGTTTATTACTGATACCACGAACAACAATGTATCGCTGTTTAGTTATCAAGGGTTAAAAAAAATAACTCGGAATAAAAAAGATATATACATGATGGTGATTTTTTAATTATAATTTACCCGGCTCACATAAAGAATACAACAAAATTAGGACGGTTTTGATTAAAGTAGAGTATACTTTGTCCAGTAACGCTGTTAATCCACGTCAGTAGTGTCTGTGCTTCTCTTAATGTATCGTAATAGGTAGTATGTTCATCAGTTTAACAGATTCTATCGCATTCCCTGGAGATAGAATGACCCAGATTGTTTTACGCTAATGAAAATCGATCACTGTGAGCTGATCGACAACGGAACTCTTATGACCGGTAAAATGTATGTACATACATGATGAATTATTATACAAATAAAAAATAGAGCCTAAATATATTTCACATCCAGGACCGTAGGAAGGTATTTATTTGCTAATGGACATTTACCAAAGGCGCCAAAATCGGAGGGGCGCTTGGAAGAGTAAAATATGTTTAATTTTGTACAAATTAATTTTATGACAATCAATAACTTTCTCCCCGTAGTGTAAAGGTTAGCGTGTGCGCCTAGCAATCCGGTGGATGCTGGTTAGATTCCCACATCTGTCAAATTTTTAATAAGCCAAATATGCAGAATGGATGCCCATCGGTTTGAAAAATTGTCTATCGAACAATTCTCGTAAAAATAATCTGCCAATACGTCTTCACATTGCGAAAATTCATTTACTCCAATTTCGGAGTGGATATTTTCACACTGTGTAGATTGTAGATCAATATGCTTTACTTTGGAAGCAAACATGGTAAGTAAGAAGAAGAATAATTTTAATGATAAAATTAATTTTCACACTAAGCATTTTTAAATATCGTTATATATGAAATTGTTCATTCCGTGAAATCAATCGTGTTACAATTGTCCCGATGGATTTATTTATTGTATTTTATATATAAAAAAAAATTTAACCAGAATATGTTTGATAATTTTAAATGTCGCAAATAAAATAACAATTTAAGACCAAAAAAACATTCATAATATTGAATAGATGTTGTATCAGAAATAGAGCTTAACTCGACAAAACATTAGGGAACGAAAAAGAGACGGACTTTTTTTTTTTTGCTGTAGAAGGCTGTTTGTTTCAAGCCTTACTTATACAAGTGTTTTATCTTTAGGAACTTAATACTGCTGCTAATTATAGATATAGAGATTAGATAGTATTTTTTTTATAATGCCTGCATCCCGTATATATTCATAAATATATACGATATCCTATTTCAAAGTGGAGTGTATGGATCTCCGCACTGTGAAGACGTCTTGACAGTTTATTTTTTACAAGAATTGTTTGTCTAACAACTGATCAACCCAATAGGGATACAGTCTTGTATTTTTGGATTTTTTTAATCCGACAGATGGAAAATCGAACCCGCATTTCCCGGATTGTTGGGCGCGCACGTTATCAACTACGCTACCGGGGAGACGTAATAGTAATAGACGTAACTGGACGAGTAATAGAATACACCCATAATTATATCATCATCACATACATATTTGTTGCATTTATCACAATCGTTGGTTATCTCAAAACTGTAATTTTTTTAGTTAGTGACTTTTTGATCCACGTCGTCGATACAATTGATCAAATTCAATGAGATTTTGAAATTACTTAAAATAGCAAAACACAAAAAAAAAGTATCGATATTATTGCGAGCATCGTCTTGTTTACACATACATCGTGTAATTTGATGTAAATATATCCAAATTTCTAATATCGTTAATTAAACATTATTATAAACATGATTTTTTTCTTAATAATGTCTAGGGTAATATAAACAAAGTAAACAATTTCCATCGATAGTAATTTTTGTTTTAATATTCGGTACAAAGAATTTTAAAAAATATATATATTTTTTTTTATGTTACCATTATTGGAACTTGTACACTATGATAAATAAAGCCCAACTTGTATTGAGAACAAAAGCCTGAATTTTCCTCATTGAGACACGGCGATTGGTGGATCCACAGTGCAATGAAAAAAGCATTTTATTTTTCATTACAAATAATGAATAGCAAACGCTTCATAGTCAATCATGCACAAGTGTTCCTACGGCTCTCGCACAGGCAAGTGGTACAATCAGCAGTGGTAGGCAGTTTAATTGAAGAATGTAAATGAAAACTTACTAGGCTGCTATGAGATCCTTTAGGTTCTATTGTAGGATAATCAATTCGTATTATGAATATTTTTATTACTACAAGTATACACAATTAATTATTCGCGACAACACATCGACACATTTGCTGCATTTTGCAATTCAAAACGATGAGATATCGATTTAATATAAAATAGTTACAAATGTTTAAAACTAATATAAATTCTTATCAAGGATTTTATAAAATCCGTAAAAAATATAATTCAGTGGCTATATTTGTATGATAAATAGTTTAGTTGACTTATATTTGGAAAGACTTCAGTTTGTAGTAAGTAGTAAGCAAAATTCAAACCAAAAATAGCATGCATATTGAATATGAATAAATAATATTTTTTTAAAGCTTTTTTAAAATTAAAAGCTTCGCTAGCACTGAAATTCTTTCGCCTTTAAAACAGATGATTCGCAGTTTCATGAAAAAGTGTTTTCATCGATGGTCAGTGCATTGAATTTACAGTGAGTAAGTTTCATTGTGCGAAAGTGTATTGAAAAAAGGTAGACACGATTGTAGAAGGCACTCACAGTGAATCAATTCACGGACCTACAAATATACGTTTTATTGGAAAGTGTTGTCCAGTTGTATAACAAATGACTGATGAATGTGATATGTAGTTTTTAAAATGTATATTGAGTATATGATATGTTACAAAAAAATAAAAAAAATGAAGTATTTAATCACATACTCGACTAAAGAACACGGAAGCGGAACCGAGCATATGTATCTACACAGTGTGAAGATATCCACTTCGAAAGAGGAGTATATGGATCTCCGTAAAGTGAAGAACGTCTTGACAGATTATTTTACACGATAATCGTTTGTCAGACAATTGCTCAACTCAATTTGCATCCAGTCCTGTATTTTAAAATTGTTAAAATTCGACAGGCGGGGAATCGAACCCGCATTCCCAGATTGCTAGGCGCGCACGCTACCAACTACGCTGAACGGGGACTATAATTATTTACTGCAAACTTGAACTTAATGGTGTTGATAAAAGCTTTTATATTGAAAAACACAACAGAAAGTTTTGTTTAAAAAATACAGATGTTAAAAATTTTACACACAAAAAGTTCTGAAAACAAAAATACACAGATTCATATAAATTACGACGCATACAGATATGTATTTACATGGAAGAAACATTTTTCTTTTCACTTAAAAATACTATTATTTATTGCCTGACACAGCGGGTAAAAATGCAAAAAGCTGCATCTGAGTTATAGTGAGGTAGATGGTGCCTTTTTCGCATTTCAGTAGTTGAGCTTTCGAATAAAGCTTCCCGTTCGCAGCTTTTTCCGACTTTTTCGCCCTCCATATTAGTAACAAGTACTTGGCTTTTAATGGCCCCGGCGGGTTCGGGCAGTTTGCAGCCGGGCATATTTATTCGACCGACTGTACGTACCTGGGCGATGCGAAACTTTTGCATTCAATTTTACTATCTGTGCCAACTAGTGCTTGCTATTTGGAATGATTACACTGGGTAAACTTTGAAAATAAAGGCTTCGAAGTAACTTGGACTATTTATATGATACATTAGCTCATATTATTTTATATTCTCAAATATTGTGCCGTGACACACTGTCGTTGTAGTGCCATATGCTTTGGGTGCCGAAAAAAAATATATATAGTTCAACAACTGTGATAATTCAAAATGTATTATGTCACATTATTGTTCATTTTTATAAATAATAATGGGGCCGCGAATCATGTTTCGGAAATACTTGGCTAGATTACCTATGTATTATTACATCATTATTACCATTTTAAATGTATTTTTAAAAATTCTAAAAAAAATTCTATTTAACTTTCTCAGTATGCTGTATCTCTTTCTTTTTTTTTCAAATACTTATCAAAAGCTTAATCTGCAAGCCAACTTACGTCATTTGTATGAAATGTTCAGAGGCAATAAAATCCTTTGGCGTATGTGTCATTGCTTAGTTTTTGGAGAACTTTGTGCGTTTTGTGTGCGATAGAAATATTAAAGGTGGAAGAAATGGCATCAAATCGGTTTTCAACCATAACTGGAGTTAGCTGGTTTGCATATTAAGCCATTTATATATTATTCTTCACATTTACTGATATTCTATATCACGCAGAACAAATATTGACTTGTTTTTTATGTGACTTATAACTATTTGCTATTTTTTTGATGTCACGTATTCAGAACGCGTTATACTTATTTTTTGTGTTCTCAATTTGTAAAGAACATTAAAATTACCATTAAAAGGGTAGATATACATTAATTCCACTGTTAAATCACTAATGATATTTTATAAAGTCTGTCTTCTCAGTAGGGTAGTTGGTAGCGTGTGTGCCTAGCAAACCGGGAAATGCAGGCTCGATTCCCACAGATGTCAGATTTGAAAAAATCTAAGCCGTAGAACAGAATGCTTACTGGCTTTAGAAATTATCTAACAAACAATTCTCGTGAAAAATAATCTGTCTAACGTCTTTAATCTGCGGAGATCCATATATTCCAATTTAACAGTGAATATCTTCACATTGTGTAGATCCATATGGTCCACGTTGGGAGCGAACATGGTAAACAAGAAGTGTTTATATCCGGCTTTTAAAAGAGCATATGGAAAGCACATAGCGCCTCTAATAAATCTACATCCTAGCTTTTTTTTAATGCGACAGATGTAGGAATCAAACCCGCATTCCCTGTATCGCTAGGCGCACACGCTAACCTCTACGCTACTGGGAAGACAAATATATATATTGCATTTCAAGTTTCGATGCTTATGATATTTTAATTCCAACTTCATCAATATTATATTATGGTAAGTTTCATTTTTTTGACACGCAAACTGTTCGTGTACATGCATACAGTATTGCAAATAGCGATACAAATTGCTGCCAAACTATCAATATGCTCCAACTAATGCTCTACTTTAGAAACATGGTACAAAGAAAAGGACAAAGTGATGGAGAGTGTCACTTTCGAAGTAATGTTTCGGATTCTATAAGTTATCCTTATTGTATGGTTGACACTAATGAGCCAGTGGCAGCCGACGACTAGAAGTTATGAGCTTTTTAAAAAAAGACAGCAGCAAATAATACAATTAATAACGGCGTATTGACAAAACAAATTGCGACACGTCCCAGTCGTCCTTCATCACCCCTCGGCTAATTAATTCTGAGACAGTATGCTTAATGCTTCGACTGCTGGTGACGTCCCTTGGAAAAGAAGTCACGTCTCCTCGTCGCTGGGGAGCAACGGTAACGAATGGCTTGGTAGATTTACAGTGGTGTACATTTATAGCTTAAAGCTCTACGTATAAACCACTGCCAATATTCTAAACATAGACTATCTATCCTAAAACCGAACTTTAATACTGTACCTGTAACGTTAAGTACCGTTGTAATGAAAATCATTTCGACTTATTCGTGGTCTAATCGAGAATTCAGCCACTCTGGCTAATGTGAGCTCAGTAAATGTGTGACCCTGATAATTATTTGATAAATCGATAACATCAGCTTTCTTTTATCCTTAAGTCTAAAACTAACCTGAAGTAGTCGTGCCAATACGGAAAGCAACGGTGATGAATGAGATTACCTGTGTGAGAGTATATCGAAAATGGAGAGGAAAAAGGACGTAACCCTCAATTTTTAAAAATGGCTTTTATTTGACAATCTGAATGTACAACTTAATACACGTCCGACCAAATAAACATAAGCTGGAAATGTCGAAATTCAGCTTTCAAGTTTTAGAAAAGGACGGTTTGTGAAATTAGTGATAAGGAAAAAGGGCTTCCGCTCAATCAATTTTATTGGTTTATTTCTAAAAGCTTATTGAATTGATATCATACCGAGAAAATAAATCACCAGTTTTTGTCTTCGCGCACTTTAAGATTGTTAATTTTGTTATATGTGGGTTACGTCTTTTTCCCTTTCAATGGTCGATATGGATGCCACAAGAATTAAATTTTTACGAATCCATTGACTCCTGAGATATTTCCATTTAATAAATAAGATCACTTATCAATGTCAAAGCTCCGAGATACGCCTGTTTAAGACCAGATGTAACGACGGGGCGAGTGGATCGAGGTCACATTTATTAGTCTTCAAGAATCACTATCGACATCTTATCTGTTGTCTGTCTTATTGCAAAAGAATAAACAAGTATTAATTAGTTTCAACTCATCAATTTGACTTTCAAACACTGACAAATATTCAATGGCAAAATTTTAGATGCGTTAACATGTGTTCAATAATTTAGATAAATATATTAAGTCAAATTTATAAGACATTTCCCCAATGCCCGAAAGGTTAACGTGCGCACTTTGGTTCCGTGGATTGCGGGATAAATTACCATGTCTGGCGGATTAATAAATCATAAAATACTGGACGCATATTGGAGGTGGCAATTATCTAACAACCAATTCTCGCAAAAAAATTATCAAGACATGTGTTAAAATTGCGAAGATCTATATATTGCAATTTATTTTTGGAGATATCATTTTTACACTGTATGCACCAATTTCGGAGATTGCATGGTGTAAAAAAATCGATTTATTCCAGTGTCCTCCTTGAAATAAGTTATATGGGCGTCACTGCAGTTACTGATGGCGGAGCGAGCGACGACTGATCATCCGGAGTGATAATTAGTGTAAACGTTTGCACTTCCAGTAGGACCGATCCTGGATGTTGGCTGGTAGATGTTGGACGATGGGTAATTAGCAGACGAAACAGGGATAAGGACTACGCTAATTTCAAGAAGATTGAAGAGTTGTAGATACCTGTCACTTATACATTATTACTTTACTTGCAGAACGATAAAAATGTCTATATAAAATATAAATATGCTAAAATATTTGATTATATAATAAAATGATTACGTATTGACTTATCAAGGAAAGCACGTTCATTCATTAAATTGCTAGACAAATCAGAAGTAAACACAGCTCAATTTCGTATTATTAATAATAAAATTTATCTACATTAGACATTATTTCACCCTTTCAGCAGTGAGTTAATTTGGTATTCACACCAGTTTTAAACACTAAAATCTTTCACCGCTATCAACTCGACTAATTTTATAAAATAAATTAAAACGGATATTTTATTTATTTTTTATTTTATTTATT
>JAGVSQ010008392.1:0-14435 GCA_022683975.1 Rhyacophila evoluta
TAACCTCGTCGCTGGGAATATGAAGCATATAGATGTCAAAATTCATCAAAATAGGGTGTGGCCATTGGAAAATTTTAGTACGTCAATGCGGCTCGTGGAACAATTTGGGTTGACCATGCCTGATCTACACAATATTATAATAAAGGTAACCAAATGATATGCCTCCAAGACAACAATGCGGAATCAACACCACCTACATGTTCATATATATTAATATCAATTGACGTATATGCGAACAGCAATAAATAAACAAAAAAAATCATACATAATATTGACGACAATCACTCGGAATCTGGAACATATGGATCTTGAGAAATTAAATAATATTTTTCGGCGAGGATCGGTTATCAAACAATCTCTCGGCATATACAGCACCTATATATAGATTAAACAAGTAAAATTATTTTTATTTAATATTTTCAATTAAATTTACCAAATCAAATGAATTATTTCACTACATATCATTGTATAATTTATTATCTGTCCATTTATAAAATTGTAATAACTTACAAATTGTATACTGTATGTATTTTTTTTAATCCACCAACTGTGAGAATCGAACCCGGGAGACATTTTTTCAAAATTCTAAAAATGCAGAAACGGATGCCTATTAGGCTGACTAATTAATTAGGTGAAAATAACTTATCGTAAAAAGATTCGTGAAAATATATGATATCTCGATTCTGTGGAATAAATTGGTAAATGTATACATAATTGGTACATAATATATTTTCGTACTGACATAATATTATAATTTGTCGATCTACAAACAACAAGAATCAATTTAATCACGTGTTTCAAAAAGGCTATGAACGAAAGTTTGCTCTGAAAGCGATGGCCTAAAAAATAAACACGGTAAAGGGATACGTAATTAACCATATACTCCGCTTTCAAAATTAAATTATTATATCATAAAATCAAAGACCAGTAATTAACAAGGCACACTAGACCACGTGCAAACAACGTGATGAAGACTTGCGATTTCTTCCAAAAGAGCCGTGCTGTTGCCTTGGTGAGGAACGGAGCGGCAAAAGCTCGGAGGGAGGGGACGCTGGAACGTCACGATGACGTCACGAAGCTTTTCCAAGGGCGCCCTTGCCAGCGAAGCATTCCCCGGGGCACAGTCGTAACTTTTCATTGAATACCGTTTGTTTCACGGAGGACGTATAGCATTAAATATGGAAGTTAATAAAATAAAATAGAATTTTACTTATGAGGATATTTTCGAACAACGAGAGGGACGGCTTGTTATATTTTCTCAATATTCTCAATAAATCCGACAATAATTGATATTTATGTTAATAATTTTTAAGTCAGCTTTTGTCAGTGATATTAAACATGTACAAAATAATTTATTTAAAAAATATATCTACAATTATTATGTTATATGTAATATTGAGTCAATATTTACAAGATTAAGACAAAAATGCATCGAAGCTACGCGGCAGCTGCTACCGGAACTGGTATAATGATAAATTAAAATCAATTAATTTACAATCAAATACTGTAGCACCTATACGTTAGCTATTATAATTATCATAATATTTGTATTTATTTTCTTGCCATTTTCGTTCCGAAAATGGAACATGTGGATCTACGCAGTGTGTAGAAGTCTGCGCTGAATATAGAGTATATTGATCTCCGCAATGTGACGACATATCTTGATAGACTGTTTTAACAAGAATTAGTTGTAGTCCTACATTTTTAGATTTTTTTGAACCCGGATTCTCCGAATGCAATACGCGCACGCTAACCTCTCGGCTATCGGGGAGACATAAGAGAGATAATACCATTAGATACTAGATAATAATATATACCATAACGATAAACATATTCCAATCAAAGGTATGATTACTGGCAATATTGCATTCAACATTGTAAGCAAATATGATGAAAACTCATAACCTCTGAGGATACTAAAAAAATGATTTTTTTACAACGTATGAAATTATTCACTAGTTTTCAATTCGTACAATATCAAGACAACTCCAGAACGATTATCTCGAATCAAGCTTGAGATATAATGAAGAAAGGAGAGTAGAATCAAGAACAATGACGATGTAATATTATAGTATCGAAAATTGAAATAGTAATATTATATAAATACATCTCTTATATTTATATCATACTTTCACTCGTATTCTCATAATAAAAACGTAAAAAGAAGGTATTATTAACAATTATTTTATAGTTAGTATATTAAAAACTTCCAAGAAAATTTTCGGTCTGTAATCCGGCGTGTTTTGATTGAATCAATTTCGTAATCGGTCATAATAAATGCTTAAAAGTTGCAATGTCACTGAATGATTGATCGTTTTAAAAAAATGTTATTCATAAGTCGTAACATACAAAAAAAATCAATAGTGATTGCATTAAAGAATATAATTTAGTAAATGTGTAATTTGATTTTAATAAACGATATATCATTTGTGTCAACTGACGCTGTTAGTCAGTGTAACACATACCTCCTTAACATAATATGCTGTTAAAAATAGACTACGAGATAACCTGAAATTCTATCTAGTTATAGATATTTTCCGTTACCTACCCACCATATATCAAACCAATATCACACTGATTTATGGGCTTTGGCGCGAATCGATGGCACCATTGGTTCCACCGGACTGTGGCGGATGTTTTTAGCATTATTTTGCTTGTCGGTTTTGTTTTAATTGATCCTTTTGTTCGTTCATTTTTTAAGCGAACTGACTCCGTGCGAGTTTATGATTTTTTAGACACATGATTTTTTTTTTAGTATTATATGCTGGGTTTACAACCCAAAGTAAACGTTTGAAAAATGTATTTGAATTTCGACAACATTTATTATAAAAATAAATTATTACTAATATAAATAGTTAGGGTTTAGAAAGTAATATTATACATATTTCCACTCACAATATTTGACTTTTATTTACACAAAGTTATCAAGTACGTTTAAGCAAAAGTTATGTTATCAATAAAATATACTAATAAAATAACTCAGTTTCAATACATGTATTGCGCGAGTCAAAGTTCAAATTTAAATTAACAAACTTCAAACTACCGTCTACAAATAATGAAATCCAATTTCAAACTTTTATTCGTGTACTAAAATTGTAATATATTACGAAATATCTCTCAATTTATAGTATGTAAAATTATAGAAACCGATAAATTGAGTTATATTTTAATTGTGAATAATCATGATGATAAGTAAACGTTCATAATTTATGATCATGACCTGGTAGTATTATTTTCGTAATTATCTTATCTGGTAATTTAAAATCAAAAAACACAAGAAAAAATACCAATACTATACTCTCATGATCTACAGTATAATATAATACCTACTGAGTTAAGTGCCCCATTAAGAATCATTAGAAATTATTTAATGTGTGTGTAATTCTCAGCTAATCTTTATCGTATTTGAAGTATATGTAAACCCCCTTTTGGAATGCTATAAAATATCATTATTACGAAACAAAAATACCTTTTGAGTTTTAAGACATTGATGAACTTAGATGAACTAGGAAAATGTAATTATCAAATATTCTTATACTGTGATATTCAAATTGCTATTGTTAAAAATAAAATGTCGTTTTTTAATTCAAATGTGCAACATATAATAAGTAAATACACTTTAATAACACATTTCTAAGCTTGAAATATAATTATGTTCGCAGTTTATCCACATCCACCGACCACATCATGATCTACGCATTCGGTTAGATAGAATTGTATAGATCTGTTCGGATGGTGTTCATCTTTTGACACAGAATATTAACATAGATGGACTTACACACTTCTAGGAAGACAAAGTAATAAAGATTTAATGTTAGCATATAAAGAATGGCAAATCGCTTAGCTGGTATAAAATTTTCAATAAAATATTTGTCCATAATATAAAAAAGGGAAAGTGTTGCGATATCTTTGTAATCAACGTAGAGGTGCTTTTATCGCAAACACCCAAAACATCTTACCGAAACGTTATGCAACCAGGCAAAGTTTTTAATTAGACTTACAGGAGCTTTACGAGCACAAAGAAAGGTAATTAATTTCCACTTTTACGGAAATTAGCAGACCCCAACATCGAATCGGCGGCCTATACAAAGCGCTTACCAATCAACAACATAATCATTGTTTCGTAGCTTCATTTGGATTCTGTTAATACAAAGAGGCAACAAAGTATTCTATAGATTTAGCTTCCAAAGCACTGTCATGGTATTTTATATAATATACTGAGAAAATGTGGAAGATTGGATAATGAAAGTAATTCTTCAAAATACGACATAGTTTCATATTGAGGAATAAAACTGGATAAAGAGAATATTCATATGTTCACTCTTGTAGACAATTAGCTCAGTTTGAACATGAAACTATCAACGCTTTCGATAAGTTAACATTTATTTTCCCATCCATAAATATATGCAGATGTAGAAAATCTCAACGAAACGTGCCGTAGTTAATTTCATACTGATCTAGAATGCGAAATAACCAAAGGCAGTGCTTCCTAAACTTTTTCGGCTTGCGGCACCTATTTTGAATCAAGATTTTCCCGCGGCGCCCTAAAAACTTGCACTACTAAAATTTTAATTTCTTTTCAGAAAATTATGGTTTCTAATTTTTGTTTTTACCTCGCGCACTAAAATTTCGCGGCACCCCTGTAACGACGCCACGGCACACACTTTGGGAATCCTTTACTATCGTAACTTGGGATTATGTAGAAACAAATTAAAACTTCTAATTTCACTGTTACATATTATAAAAGTGATAATATATTGTATAAACGCTGTTAGTAAAAATCATTTTTTGTCTATTGGTATAAAAATAAATATTGTCCACAATACGTAAAATATTAGAAATACAGCTATTTAAATATCGATGATTCGACAAGTTGTGATGGATTAAAAAATAACCTTACAATCGTTACATATGGAATTATAATGTATATTACCTGATTCCTGATTCTAAAAAATATAAATGAACCTATTCTAACATTCTTCATCAAAACATTCTTACTTTGAGCAATATTTCAATAATACCAAACATTTAACATTTTGTTGAGCGTATTACGTAAACGAAGCACATGCAGGGTAACATTAAAAGAGATCGGTATGAAATAAATACTACTAACACTCCGACGTAAACTTTAAGGTTTAGCGCCACAGCAATCGATTTGATACGACTCAGAATTCCACTAACTGAATGGACAGATTTTTTTCAATAAATCTTTATTTTAGATGTTTTGAATATCTATACCTAATATTTTTAATTTTCTCTATTCTCTTTGCCCTGGTGTTTTTTATTATTCAAAGTGCTGGTCGGAATCTTGCCTAAACTAACCCAAGTAAAAATAAGTTGTTACATCACTAACTAGAAAAATTTGTTTTATTTGTTTTCAAGTAATAAGTTTATAATACCCTGAAGATTTAAGCAATTACGTTGCCATTATTAGAAAATGCCCACTAGGCTGACGAATTGTATTATTGACGAAGCGAAAGTAAGTCAGATCGTGCGCATTCTCAGCAGTGGATCTTTGAAAAACCTGATCTAACATTATAAACACTAACATATATTGGACCGACATCTTTTTCGGTATAAAGCAACTATTAGTAGTTTATAAAAATTATAGTATACTTGGTAGTTTGGAGGTTAGCGTGCGCGAATCCGATAGCGACCATACTCTTATGCAGGTTGGACTCCTACGTCTGCCGAATTTTTAAGAATCCAAAAACGCAGGGCTGAATGCCTATTGGATTAAGCAATTGTATAACAAATAATTCTCACGAAAAATAATCTGTCAAGACATGTTTTCACATTGCGTAGATCCATATATTCCGCTTTCGGATTGGATATATTCGCACTGTGTTGATCTGTATACTTTACTTTCGGAGCGACCATGGTTACGAAAGAGAAGATTTATCAGTTAAAAATAGAAAATTTGAATATATTTATATAAAATCGGAAAAAATATATTGAAATATAAAAATAGAAATGTTTAAAATGCCGCTATTCGGCCAATGTAAAAATTGTGTAAGCTACCTGAAAAACATTTTATGTTCCTAATAAATTCCGTTTTCTGGATTTAGTTATGTTATGTGACATAGCTAAAGGCATTGAAATAAAATCCAATCGCAGAAACATCACTGCGCAGAACATTATTTCCTGTTTGTATAAAGTAAAAATATTGAATGTCACAGTTCAGATATGTCTGTCACACGCAGCATAAACTTTCGCCTCTTTGAAGTGTTCGACGACAGTGAGGCAAAAAGAGCTTTCGAGGCTTTGAGGCTTCGGTTTTCTCGAGCGGAAACTGTACACTGGGACTGCTCACGATTACTATATAACAAAGTGTCGTCTGTTTCCTTTTGAAGGTTATTTTATGAATATTACTTTGACATTAAATTGGATGACGTAAATTAACTGTTTGACTTCCCAAGAACATTGTGGGTGGCAATACCTTTTCTATAACACGACGATTTTCTTTATTTACAATAAGAACGAAACGCACTCCAAAATGAATATACTTGTTATAAATATAACATTCAAAATTATTATTATGTAAACGCTTCTTCACCTTCTAGAGAAATGTGCTATATTTTAAATAAAAACTGTCTTTCAAATACTCGTAAACTATTAGTTTATTATAGAGGTAAACTGCAAACAATTCGCAGCAAAGGAATGAGCCAACTATCATTTTCCATTTGCTTTATACTCACAGTATTCTGATATTCAAAGAATACCAGTAGTTAATTTATATTATTTATATTTATGTCTTAAATTTAAACCAAGATACAGCTTAGTGTGTTAATCGTGATACTATATTTTATCAACAGTGTTGACGCGATACAATTTACAAATTAAGTATATCAAAATAGTTCTCAACGTTGTTAGCGTCGAAAATATCCGTATTGTAATAAAAACACGTATTTAAATTTATTATTAATAAATAAATACCGAAAATAATAAATAATCTAAGCCAAATCGTTATTCATAGAGTTGTTATGCAAAAAAAATCTCGTGTACTGCCAGAGGGATGATTTTAAATTAAATCGACTCCGGTGGAATATCCATTTCTAAACATAGACATTGAAAAACTAGTTAGATAACCATAAAATTTACAGAGAGAAGGTATAAAAAATGTAATAAATCATTAATCATTTTCGATGTGCCATTACATTGAAATGGATATTCAATGTTTATTTACACTTATCTTTGATTGTAAAAGCTTTTTAGTTTCAAAACATTCTTGGCAAACTTTTTTGTTACCTACTAAACATAGTTTTGCTCTCCCATACTACTACAAAAAATGCCCAGCATGTTAATGTGGATTTATAAATCTTGTCCAGAAGAATTCTGAGAGTTGACATTTTATAATATGAAACATGATAACGAGAAACATGCAGTTATCACATAAACACAACAAGTATCATTTATTGTTTTATATTGATAAAGTAGCACTCTAACCCTTTCTGTCCATTATCAAATATATATAGATTAGTGTGTGTGTATTATATAAAACGAAATATCTCAACTCCATACGAATCGTAAAAAAATAAAAGATGTGTAGATGAATATGCTCCAGGTTCGGAGCGGAACACGAGTAAAAAAATATTCCCTTGCTTCATCTACTTTTTTACACACAAAAGTATGTCAATTATGTAAAAATCCATATGAGACAGTCTCATAATACATAGATAAACTTATATGTGAATAATCAAATATTTTTGGGTTATTCAAATGTTATTTAATTTCTACTACTACTTATTCTAACTATCGACGATAGTTTTCTTTTTTAATATTAATTTTAACTCGATTGAAAAATTAAATAAATACAATTAAAAATAATACGTTTCAGTAATGTGCATCTTCAAGTGTGTAACAGTGTGATTGCCCATTTAATATGTGAGGGAATAAAATGTTAATAAAGGGACGAAAAAGGTCCGACAAAAAAAGTATACAAGAATGTAACAATGATTTAAAAGCGGACGTGTTACATTTTACACCACGATTCGTGCGAAGCTTTACGCCCAGCTTTCTAACGTACCCTATTACAAAATTTCCCTTACACGTACAAAATGACTGTAACACCTTGTTTCACTCTAATCCACCTAAATATATACGAATCCATTATTAAAACACTTGAAATAAAACGCTAAAATAAAATATTGAATGTAATGTTAATCACTTTAAATTAATTTACTCCGTGTAAATTTATGATTTTATAATCAATGATATATAACATTTACGACTGGCCAGAATTCTGTACAGCTAATTTCAATAACGTATATTAACTGTTTGCGTACCCGATCTATGAAATTCATTTATTGGACGCGTTGAGAATACGAAAAATTATGAACTAAGGTCTCTCGAAGTATGCTATAAAATTTCTTCGAATTAAAAAATATCACACACCAAATTAATGATAAATAAAAATAAATAATAAAAATCGTCTACAAGGTAAATAAATATATTACAAGGAAGTTTGAAAATATTTGCACGCAAAGCGTTTTACTTTTTGACATAACTACTAGAAAAAACGTATGTTTCCCAGATAAACAATATAGAATCAATTTGTATTTTAACTGCATTTAGTAAAAAAATTATAAAATAAAATGAATGGGAAAATAGTAAATACAAACACGACGAAAATCAGTCGAAACCACCGTGTTTACTTGCCTACACGTAAGAACGCGTCAAATTGGATTCAAGAGGTTTTCTCTGCATTTTATATACATGGCAATACAAAAGCTCACATCAACTGAAGGGTAGAAATAGGCGCTCGAATCACAATTTTTGTTTGCCTTTCGGACTCACCATGTAAATAAATAAGGTAATAGGTTTACATTTTCCGACCCTTGTTCGGTAATGACCTTAACATTTATATTCGTATTAAGGCCTACAAAATGATTAGGAGTCGAATAAAAATTATGGTGGGTATAAAAACAACATGGTATTGTATCAGAATATGTTATATTTTGTAATTGAAAAATGTACATGTTGTTAACAGACGGAAAATGACATGACATTATTTTTCTCAAAATACGTACCTTTATTTAATGGAATACATTAAAAACTTACAAACGAAAAATATTTGAATACGGTTTACTAATTTGTCGAGTCGACTCTATAGAGTAGTAATAAATTTCTACAAAATATACACAGAAAATTACTAATTTTTGTTTAACATAACAAGCAGTTTGCATTTTCATAGGCAGATATAAATTACTTAATTCGATTCGATAATACCGTAAGTGTAAAACTTAACGAATACAAACGTAACTAGAGACGATTTATTAATTTTGCCTTTTTCTTCTTCGACTATTTTTTATCTTTATTTGAAACACAATGCGTCTCAAAGAATACCTGTCGTGTACAATCTTCTTGCACGGTGATAAATCTTGCAAGTATCTATCGAATAGCATTCCAGGATGCCGCCAATCATTTAGCTTTAAGGCGGCAGGCCAATTTTTTAAGCATACATCCGTTTATAATATGACTACGCATTAAAGCGTGTGTGATTTATGTATCATCACGAGACGCTCAATCAATCGGTTTAAAGTTGACCGCATTAAAACTTTTCTATTACTAGTCTTATTAGTATCCACTAATTAAAATGCTTAATCGGGCGATTTATTTAGTTCGATAACTCTCGAATTTAATCCTTATTATTTGTTCCGTTTGATAATCCATATCGATGGTGAGAATTTTTACAGCATCGAGCTCAGTACATCAACATGTTTAAAATTACAAGAAACACTATTAAACTGATCATATGATGGTGTTTCTTACATCTATGAGCCAACAGACAAATAATTTAAAATACTTCGTCCACTGCCAAATAAAAAATGTTACTACAAGTCAGCTTCTCTCCACCGATATATTTTTTAAAGTTTTTGTTGCTTACATAGTAAATATGCTCCTGCTAAAAATCAATCATGCGTAGTTTAAAATTCTCTGAATAAACACTGACCGTAAAGGTTTATATGGATTATCCTATCTTCATTAAAGTATTATTTTACATTTCCTGTTCGTAAATAATATAATTCGCAAGAAATTTTTTCTCCCAGAAGGGATTGTAATTACTGAAGGCTGACACAATTATAGAAATTATTGTCTAATATCCTTTGACATAAATAATCTTTAAATGATTAACGTGGTTTAGAATTATGGACATTACTTGAAGGGCTTAATATGTAATATATTTTCATAATAAAACGGATAAATTTTAATACTTCTATCCTTATTCTCATATTGTGATATTTCGGCTATAATATTGCAATAATACGTTTAATATTACATAAGTAATCCATATGTAGATTTAGTTCCAAACTATAATCCTCAAGCTTACAGGTGTGGTCTATTTGAAATGATATCACAATATTCCATGTTTTGTTTCCTTTAAACATGGCGCCACTGATCGAGCCACTGATAATATAAACTATAAATATGTAAATGTCATTAAATAACCAAATAATAAGTATGAATTTTGTAGAGTTGACATTCATAAACCATTGTGAAGATTATTGTGTAGCTTTTATTTTAAGAATACATATCGACTGTGGAAAAGAAAAAGGACGTAGCCTTCAGTTTTTTCAAAATAGCTTTGTTCAATAATATCAATGTATACAACTTAATATACGTCCTACTAATAGGATACAAGCTGCAAATGACGATTTAATGTCTAAATTTAGCGTGTATGTTTGAAAAAAGGGTGACTTGTGTCAAATTTGCGACAAGGAAAAAGGACTTCCACCGCATCAATTTTACTATTTTTTCTTAAATAATTTATTACAATAAATTAATATCAGATTGGGTAATGTTTCAGTTTTCGTCTTCGTGAACTTTGTTCGTGTCAATTTAATATATTTATTTTAGCCCAAAATCATTAAATGTACGTTTTATGCCTGCTGTAAAATTTGTTCTGTGTCGGTCACGTCTTTTTTACTTTCCAAAATTGATATCATAGCTACATGCCCTGATTTCTCAATGTGCTTACACTATGCTTGTGTCATAATATGTGTTAATATTTTTTAAATTCTGAGTATCAATGTGTCTACTAACTAATAAAAATATACGTAAATTATCCACATCGATTTGATACCGATACAATAATTTTCGCTAATGGTATAATTCTTCAAAAAATATATATTATCATCTAATAGACCACTATGTGATATATATAATGTAAAATAAGTATAAAAAAATATGGACTCATAAGCCCAGGAGCTTTCGAGAAAGCAGAATCGCTATACGGGACGTCATTAGCCAATAACCTAGACTCCCTTGATGCCAATATAGCGCTTGCACATGGAAGTCGAAGCCATTCGATTTGATAGAAAATCTGAGACTCAATGATCGCTATCTGGATGCTATTATGATATTAAACCTACGCAAGACATTTTAAAAACAATTATAATAAGTGTTACATACTGCTCATCCTCGCAGGAAAACCTCTTTTTTGAAATGGTCCCATATTTTTTTGTTGATTCTTTTCTACACCTTCAATATTTTATAATAAAAATCGGCTTCGTCTTTCAAAAAAACTTTGAAGAACCGATTATGATTATTGATATAAATTTTTAAATGAATCATGAAAAGTTTTATTTTAAAAATATCTAGCTCAATTAATTTTATTACAGAAACTAGAGGTCATGCGTATCTCCTACCATATATACTGCGGTACCACTCGATTCTAACTCCAGATTTCTTAGAATTCGTATTTTATATGAAGGACCTTTTGACATAAAATAAGCCGATCTGGAAGTTTTATAAATGAATTATTAATAATATGTTTTCCTTTTGCCTGTGATAAATGGCTTCAGACAATATAACTTAGTACAAAAATGAATTATTTAAAATACACATTTATCGTAAATTTTATTTAAATTCTGTGGAGATCACACAATACACATTCAAAATCTTTATACTTGCGCCATAGATTCCCAATCTTTTTTGGCGTACCGCTCCCTTTTCTAAGAAAAAGTACTCAAAATTACCCCCACCTTTTTATCGTTTTTTTACCTCGCGTTACAAGAACCATCGCCCCCCAAAATGCATTTTATTACAAGTTTTTCGCTTTTTTTAGCTCGCATAATGTAATTAACTTCTTTTACAGAAAGCCAGCGGTTAAAAAAATTCTGAACGCCCTAATTCTCTAGACCGCCTAAACGTCCTCCAAATGCTTCTGAATCCACAACCGCCCCCTAGACGGCCTCAGCGCCCACAGAGGTGAAGTAACACCCACTTTGGGGATCTAAGACCTACGCTTTTGTTATATATTAATATGGGCCATCATATAATGAGTATAATTATATTAATTATTATAAATACAACAAGTGATGGACAAAATATATTATTCTATCAAGTTGTTTGCGTACATTGTCACATTCGTGAACGGATTTAAGAGGACGTGGTAGCCATCGAACCGCAAGCCAACTCTATCCGCATCAATGTCAAAAATTAATCGAACCGAAATATTGCTCACACGAAATGATAAGGGCGGGAATAATTCTCATGGCTCCGGTGGGCGGAAAGTTCCTGCCACCCTCGCCTGAGAAAAGACGCCAAAGTAAGGAACACAAAGTGTATAATAAATCCGCGAACACTTTGCCGTCGCTCTTTATCCGAATATCTCAATACAATCTAATCACGTGTATTTTTATATTTTAATACACAAGATGGTTTCGATTTTTTAAGCCGGCAGATATAGGAATCGAACACACAAACTCGGGCTCCGAGGTGCGCACGCTAACCTGTCGCCTACCTGGAAAAAATTGCCGTAAATACTCCATAAAAATATTTAATTATTGCATTTTGTTAAATTATTCTAACAGTCACAACAAGGTTTATAATAATATTATAAACGAATATTTTGTCCAAAAAATCGCCCTGCTATCTAATTGATACAATCAACTTACGTGTGACGTTTATATTTCCAGTAGACGTCATAGTCACGCACTAATTATTATAACACGTCAGTTAATCCACATTATCTCAAAACTTTGAAACATCAGACGGTCGCGAACCGATGGGTTCTCTTACCTACATGGCCGCCTACGCACTTCACTAGAGATCAGCCATTCATATAAATTTTTCAATCAGCCACCTTCGTTCCGCCTACATTTATATCGTCCGCCCTATTTCCTGTCGACTTATCTAAAGGCTTACGATTTTACTCCGTTAAGAGCAATATTTGACAGCTATTTCCAGGTAAATAATGTGTATTTTTTACATTATTTGAATACTTCTTTTGTACGTAAAAGAACTCATACTATTTATTTACATTATTATAACTTTAATAGTAAACATCGTTCACGGTAAACTGTAGTAATAGTAAAAATTATGTTTATTCCACACGCCAGTTATCACAAATTATTAATATATTTAGTACACTTTAAGATTACATTCATAATAATTTTAAAGAATTAAAAAAATATCAATTCATGTAAGATTTAAG
This sequence comes from Rhyacophila evoluta, assembly GCA_022683975.1. Taxonomy (NCBI): domain Eukaryota; kingdom Metazoa; phylum Arthropoda; class Insecta; order Trichoptera; family Rhyacophilidae; genus Rhyacophila; species Rhyacophila evoluta. The sequence goes on from JAGVSQ010008392.1 coordinate 13,439, forward strand.
AAAAATGCAACTTCCGATAAGCAAATCTAAAAATTACCTACACTGGGTAAAGTGACTAGTCTAATTTACAACATTACTTAATGAGTACTGGAAAATAAATAAAATTGGTTATTAAGAATACATTTAAAAATATATAACTATAAACTCAAAACTAATTTTATATTAATATATTCGCTTACCTCTCAGTCAGAAATTTGTCTGCAAACGCCTCACTGAAATAAAACAGATTGTCCAATTAGTCATCTAAGTATTATATTTATTAAGTGGTTATAATAATTTGCAGTTTAAAACTTTCTCATTAATCATATCTACAGTAAATGCAACACACAATCACTTAGCTGCTTGACCCTTAGCCCTTTCTCTCCAAGCGGCATTTATGTTACAGTAAAATTCCGTTATTTAAAAAAAAAATATGGAAGAAAAAACTTGTGGATAGGTTTGCAAGATTGTTTACCTTTATAAATATATATATGTATTTAGTAAATATTTATCATAAATACTTGTAAAATAACATGGGTACCATGTCATTTTGATAAAATCAGATTTGTTACCCAAATTAATTTGTATGAGTTATTTTTAATGATTTGTTTCTCGAGACTCAACTACATAACTTGAAATACTCTATTATTTTTTTTTAATTTCAAAAACTCTGCCACGTGCATATGGATAGACTTCATCAAGAAAGTGATTAACCAATGTAAATGCTACAGATTGTATATTATGAAACATCCACTTACTAAGTGTCCATAACATTATACATCCTATAACAGAAATAGCTATTTATTCCGGTTGCTGTTGTGGGTGTATTTATAAATTGAATACCGTAGATAAGCATTTCCCAGTTACTACCCGGCACTTGATACGATATACAAAATGCTGGGTCATCTAAAAAATCTTGTCTAGATCTTAAAAAAAATGTGTTGTGTTGAATTAATTTCTTCGGATGTGAGATCACTGTTAGCGACCCGGGTTTCGCCTTTCGGCATCTTCAGGCTAC
>JAGVSQ010008393.1:0-14434 GCA_022683975.1 Rhyacophila evoluta
CAAAATACTTACCGTACTAAATGCAAATTTGTATAACAACTAACAAATAGCATTTCTTTGATATCTTGAATTACCAGGTTATCAAATCTTTTTCCACCAATCCAACGATTAATTTAGAATTTTAAATCAATTTCCGTCAAAATCAAAAGTCAGTCAAAAATATTTATTAGATAAATTTATTGTCTTTTCGTACTCATCTTCTATTAGTGGTCCAAAATTATCCTCAATGACTATTTCTGGCCATGTTTTTTTACCAGCAAGCATTAAAAGTTGTTTTTTTAATGTTTTTGACTATGTATCTAGTCGAATATGACGAATAGAATATTTTTATAATGACACGATCCAGAGGTGTCTAAATCTGACATGTTAATTAATTTTGAATTGGTTGTTTTTTCCAAAACCGTGTTGTACAAGAATTTACCACAAATTGTCAACCATGTCATATCAAAACCATGCTGTACAAGTTAAGTATTGCAGAATTATCGTGTTATATGAGGTCCGGTGAATTAATAAATAATAATATTTTATACGAAGGAAATGCTTCGAATAACGAGTATTTCTCCTCAGGTACATCCCTATTTTACCGACGCACGTCGCCATTAGCAATCACAATCAGTTGCTCGGCCATCATAGTCAAGCTTAGTTGTGTTTTTTTCTGTCGTGTCCGGTTAACAAGTAAGTTGACAGTTTCATATCTTTATCTTCTGCCAGCTGTATGTGGATGCATGATCTACGTTAGCAAAGCCTACTACTGAATATCAAATCAGTTTTTTGTTTTGTTTCAGAATTTAAAATATAATGCCGAAGATGTCGGCGAATTCATCGATTATAGAAGACGAAAAAGAAAAGATGAACACGTCCTTCATTAAACATGAAAAGGAACATTCAATCCAGTGTATGCCTGCTGAAAATATTGAGAAAACAGGAATTATAACTCGAAGATCAGTTGGTTACTACCTAGACTACAATATGTCAGCAGAGATTGAGGAAAACAGTGAAACGCCCGATAAAATAGCGAATAATAAAAATTCATCTACTTCGTATTTTCTGCCGTTCGGAGATACAGTGACGAAGTTTAAAAAACCACCAATTCGGAAAGAGAAAACACCAGAGTGGGCTGATGTCAACGCCGAGAGTTTCACCATGCAAACGAGCAATGGAGAATGCGAGTCCGCCAAATTAAATAATTCGTATACATCAAAAGTTAATCTTGAGACTGACGATATGTGCCCAAAGTTTGTGAGATTGTCCGACATGGATAAACGATTTCTCAGTTTACAGGATACACCCAGTCCCAAGATGACCAGATCCATTCCAACTGTGACAGTTGAAAGTGAACTTTCATTCACCATTAGTGATATGCATATCGAAAATGTTCCGAGCCTTCTTAGAGTTTTCCCTGTATTGAACAATCAGCTTACCAAAAGTACTCCAGTAAGCTTCTACACCAATGGTGAAGAATCATCATATTGCAGTCCACATCCTATTGGTAAAACTTTTTTATCACTTTATACTATACAGGTCTCCCCGGGAGCATAGTTGGTAGCGTGCTCGCCTAGCAATCCGGGGTATGTGGGTTCGATTCCTTGCCTGTCGGATTTTAAAAATCTGAAAATGCAGGATTCGATGCCCATTGGATTGAGCAATTGTTTGATAAAAAATTCTTGTGCATATACTCCACTTTCGGAGTGGATATCTTCATACTGTGTAGGTTCATATGCTCCACTTGAGGAGCGAACATGGTATAAAAAATCAAACATTGTGGTTGTACAGTTGAACAGTCGTGAGTCAACGACTACCTGTATTTCTAAATATCATTATCAATATAAATCAGATGCATGTTTATGAATAATTCATTTAAAACAACAATTTTCAACAAATATGAATTGTAAATCTTTCAGTTCCCTTCATAAAATACAAGCCATCGACGACCTTTGCTTCCGACTTGCTTGCTGTCTTCTTACACGAGATATGTTGGGATCTCACTATCCTCACCGATGAAGACATGAGCATCAAGGCGCACAAGAATATTCTTGTCTCCCGGTATGTATTTTATGATGTTTTATTTCTGTCAATGAATCTTAAATCTTACGGTAAACATATAGAATTAAATTTAAATTAATATCCTTTTTGTTCTAGATGCCAGTATTTTGCAAGTCTATTCACAGGAGATGATAAATATGAAGATGTTATAGCTCTCGATGGGTATAATTTTTTTAATATACAGTTGCTTATTGTATATAATTTAATAACCGACGCATATTAGATAATCTGGAAAGTAATTTCACGTGTTAGAATGAAAAATCTTTTTTTCTTAATTTATGTACATAATATAATTTCCATCTTTAGTTATGACTTCTCTCAATCTTTCCTACTACTTTTTAATTCTTCTACTAAACCCTTTCAAAATTATTTCGCGATGCATTTTGTTTTGATACATGTCGATTGATATATATGATAATATATCGTAAACGACTTTCAAAGTATCCCATAATTAATGAAACAATATATATTTTAGCAAGAAATGCACATTTTCGCAACATAAAATCGGCTACAGAATTGTGTGTGCTTGGCTTTATTGAAAATTTCAGAGCATCATGGATATGACACAATTATCCAAATTTCCTGAATCTATGAAACTATTATATTTTACATAATTTTCATTTATTATTACATAATTTTCTTTCAAATTCAATGAAAAATATGCCCACTTAAAATTACTTTGAACAGTTATTCTTTTTAAATATTGTTTGTGCATGTTTTGCTGCGAAAAAATAATTTTGAATGCATTTTCTGAATGAACCGGTTTTTTTTTCAGATTTCAATTTAAGACTGTGCATTATGCCATATGCCACCTGTATGCGGGTGTCATTGCCGTCCCAGCAGATGTTGATCTAAAAGACTTGGCTGCCTTATCAGTTAAATTGATGTCAGATGGCCTAGTTTCCAGTTTAAATGATGCATTAATCTCTAGATATTGTCATAATTTTCACAAGGTAAAGGATTTTGCTATATTTATACCGCCGTCATAAGCACGGGAGACATATCGCATTTTTTAAAAAATTTTGCATTTTCATTTCATTAGAAACATTCAAACATTCAACCTCATCTATTGTACATGTATGTACATATAAATAACCCAGAGGCAATTATGTAATCATGTGTATAGATGTAAAGCATCACCATATAAAAAATTACAAATGGTATGTTTTGTAAATTTACAAATATTGCTCCTAGTCAAAAGTTAAAATTTTTGTGATATGTCTCTCTCGGTTAGGATGGCAGTATAGCGAGTATGTTTGCAGCGGTACTCATTTCTCTCTAGTCGCAATAATAATTTTAAATAACAATTCTTGATAATAATTTTACTACTCTTGCGCCATGCGTCTGTTGTGTGATAAAAAATAAATTTGCATTCAATTTCAAGAACTATTTGTTGAATATGTTAAATACTAATTCAATTTTTCCTAACTACTAATCATCTTTAAAACACGAACATTTTGAAATATATATTTACTATCTAAAACTACGTAGTTTCTGGCAGTATTGATTTCTAAATATTTTTTGCGCGTATTAAACTAACGTGTTTTTTACCTGTTGAACAATTAGGCTGAAGATAGATGCCACGGCAACAGAGATGCAAATTCACCTATTCATAGATAGATATTGTGCATCTCTGTTGTAGACGCTTTGCTGCTACCGCTCTGCTATCGTAGGGCTGGCCTTATAATGCCTGGATACATAGATGTTCTATAATTTGTGCGTGTGCGCTTTTAATGTGCTATGTATGATAAAGCTAATGTAGAAAATAGGTTGACACTCAATAAATAAAACATATTTATAAAATTGATGTTTATAATCGTCCGCAACTGAAAATATGCATTATTGCGCTATAAATACGTAAGAAAGCGGCACGCGTCGTCGACAATTGAAAACCAGTTTAAAAAATTGACAGGAGTGTTTTTTTAATTTAAAATATCTCAGTTAATAATCATGATAACATTGTGACTCTTTCGAAAACACTCCCAAAATAATTCAATCGATGTTGATACAAGTAGATATTTCAACAAGAACTAGCAATTTGTGCGTAATACGGTCAGACGTAATATAACGTTCATACTCCTTTTGCACAGGCAGGGTTGGACATTATACTACGTTTTTACTACTTTAGGGGCTAAAATGTTTGAGCAACAGATATCACTTAGTGAAAGAATAAATATTGCAAAATAAGATAGAAAATGCCATTAAGATTGTGTCTATTTTTGTGATATTTTTTTTTCCAGCCCTGTTTGGACTGTACGGATTCAGGATTAGAGTGCTTACTATTATTGTACAAACACCGTAATGAACTATTCGATAGAATATTGTCATGGATCAGAAAATACATGGATACATTTTTACACTTCATTCCATTGTTTCCATTCCCTCAAGTCGTCATTGAGAAGATTTTTAAAGGATACGTCGCTGAATTGGTATGTAAAAATCATTTCATTTCCTAAATAGGCTCTGGAGACAGTCGCGATCAACTGAGGTTTTAAAAATCATTACTCCATACATTGAGTGTGCAGAGAAAAAGAGGCTTTTAAATGGTTTTGAAACCTTATTTTTTCATTTTATTCAATAAAATTTTGGAAACTATTTTATTTTAAAGTCACATTATAATCAACTCAATTGTTTTTACAATAATTTTTTTTTTGGGTATTTACCACAACAGTGTATGCCCTGATACCTATGTTAAATGATATTTAACAGTATTTTAGTAAAATAAGTGATTATTCAGTAAAGTAAGTTGATTTAGCAGTTAAAGATTACATGAGATCTAGTCATTTTTCATATCAATCTAATTTTAATTTACTGCTGTTTCAGAATAATGAGACTTTAATGGATACGATAGAGACCTTTGGCGGAATGCTGGAGATCAGAACAGATACTAAGAGAATATCCAATACTTTAATATTGTCAAATCCGTTATTGCAGCAATGCATTCACTACATTTCCAAGAATATAGAATCTTATATCGGTTCGGAAGAATTTTTACAATTGAAAGAAAATCCTGAGATATATTTGTCTGCTCTTATCAACGATTGTCTCTTGATGGGGGCAGAACAAGCAAACGATGCAGAAGCAGTCAGAGCGTACAACAGATTGGATGATCTCACTGATAACCAAGGTCATAAAAAATGGATTACTCTTAGCAATGAGTTATCTGTAAGATTTGAGAAGACTTTAATTAGACATGTTCTGATAAATAAACAGCAGCCACAGTGGGTGTTGGAGCCGAAGGTCCTGAAGACGGCGTTGAAAAAGCACATCGCGGAACTTTTAAATGCAGTACGGATTTCCACGAGACTCAAGCTCACGGTAATTTCCATGGATTATTTTTCATTGTATAAATAGTCACTTTCACAAAATTATGGTTTCTCATTTTTTTAACTCGCGTAATATATATTCAATCTAAATTTTATTATGCCTGGCCTAGAATTTACTACTATATACCTCCCGAAAAAAATATTTTTGATTTCTCCCTCTTTTGAATAGCTTTCCAGGTGGGGTATATGAAACCAGATCGAAATTTCTCATTTTTTTTCTTCTATTATGTTTTATTTAAAGCCTTTTTTTTTTGGTTTGTTTCTAATGTAAGCTACTTAACCTTTTGATTAGTACGGGCGTATACACATGTCCGAGCACATTGTCGTCTTACTTTCAATGCCATTCTTTTATTTTTTAATAAAATGGTATTATTTCTTTTAATATAAATAGTAGGTAGATCTATCAATGATATGTTGAAGTCATTATGATTATATTATGTATTTTTAGGATATAAAAATATACTTTTTAGTTTATTATGTTCGTTGTTTGGAAATCAGGATATTCATTTCGATTGATTTTATGATATTAGTTGAATCAATAGCAGTGAAAGATTTTCGTGCTTAATTTTATTTTAATTTATTTCAGAAGTGCAAGTCTTCAATGAAAAGTGAAATCGTCAATTCTGCAGTAGAGGAACATTATGCAAAAAAAGCAGCGGAGCACACGATGAAAATGAATGCAAAGCAAACACCACATAACAGCAAAATTGTTCCAAAGCCGCCGACTGTTGCCCAATTCAAACAGGCTATTTCTAATAAGAGAATTGTAACAAAAGACCTAAAATCAAATTCGGCGCCTTTAGAAAGGGCAGTGGTAAGAATGAGAAATGAAAAGTTGAATTCCGCTCATTCAGAGAGGATGGCAGTCAGTTCAAAAAATTTGAAAACAGTAATGACTAAAAAGAAAAATCTTGAAAGTAACTCGTCAACCAATATACCCGCGGAAAGCATTCCTAGATGGACAAATAAATCAAAAATTCCTGTACCCATAAAGAAACCTGATCTGTTTCCGATAACTTCCGATAGTGAAGATAATCGTGTAAAAAGCCCTTCCATAATGCAACGCTCGACACGTGCATATGGAAAAAGTACGAAGACAAAATTTCACGATAGATCGTAACTGGTAATAGAGATAAAAATAAGCTACCAGGACAGTCATCGAGAGTCCCGGAAGCAAATGTATTTATATCTACCATATAAAATAAGTGTTGAAAATTTGGATCTGAATTTTTCAACGTCACTCGCTATACATACCATTAGTTTTAAAGTGCTAGTGAAATCTGAATTGCAAAAAAAATCTAACAGAAATGACATTTATAGTTTATACGTCGTTTATTATGTAAGCATATTAGTTAAGTTGCAGCCGATTAGTAATAGTTTTAAATAATATTTATTTAATGCCTATTAATTCCACACATCATTCAATAATAAGAAATATATTTTTGATATTTGAAGAATACCTATCACTGTTGACGGTGATTTCGCTTTAAAATGCATCTAAGCATGACAAGTAAATTGATCCGCATTCCGTTGCCTTTTTCGGCAAGAAATCAAGAGTTTTATATAGTTAATTTTATTAATTAATTTGTGAATTATTATATAGCCAATATTCTCTTACGCATTACAGATTAATTCAATACTTTCATTGAAAGACTCGCCATCCTTTACTGATTATTGAAATATCTGTCCTAGAGTAAAAATCCTATTTATAGTTTTTTGCTCATTCATATTCCTGCTTTTTTTCTTTGATTGGGCATTCTCTGGTGTCCCCATAGAATGTATTGTATAATTTTATAATCTTTAAATCTTTGTCCACAAAGATTTAAGGAAAAAAACTTGTATATATTATAAAATCTGTATCTTATGACATAATAATTTTTAGTTGTATTGCAAATATAGTTCTAAAATCCACGAACTTATTTGTCAAACATAGATAAAAGTATTGTTTTTTTTCACTTTAATACATTTGATACTGAAAATAGTTTGCGGTAGTACCTCAATGACATTAAATTAAGGATGTCAAATATTCCACGTTTTTTGGGTTTTTTTTATTCATTTAATTTCATTTAATTGTAGATACAATTTTGTCCTCCAAATAATGTGATATCGGTATACCGTACTGAGGAGGTAACTGCCATTCCTAGAAAATATTGTTTAGATTATGTCTCTCTATTATATTAACATAGCGAGTAAATATCATTCCTCGGGAGTTGACTGATGCTGAAATGCTGATTCGTAATAGCTATGATTTATCATACAATTTGCCTTTAGAGATTTTTGCCTTTCGTTTGACAGTGCAAATAATAGTTATTGATTACATAGTCGGCTCAAATTGTCAGCTGTATTTTTAAAATTGCACATGCTTCCATTCGGTTGGTCAATACACAATAAATTGAAGTTAATGTACACGTTTACTTAAATACTCTGGATTTTAATTAGAGAATGTACTTAAATTTAAATTAATGTATCGTGAATTGTTTCTAGTCGCCTGAAATGTGCAAGATTTTTGTAAAAATATAAATATTAAATCTATTCGAGTAAGGAGATGGTAAGACCCACTCCTGAGTTATTTATTGTTGAGTGTTATTGCAATCAGCACAAAGCCTGAATGTTTTCCATAGTTTGTTGGTTTTTTGTTCTTATTATAATTTCAATTCTTATAACTGATACATTATTTTGGACAACTGTCAATCACTTCTTTGTTCTTTATGAATCAATTACTTAACAGTGCTTATTTATTTTCCAGTTTCTTTACACAAAATGCATGCCATTATTTATTATTTAAGATAATTTTTGATTGTGATATTTGAAACTTACCTGTGATTCATGAAAGTAGTCATTCACCTACATGGTATTATATTTTTTAGTAGTAATTGTTTATTTAAATGTTTATTAAATGTTGAAATATTATGATTTAAACTCTTTGGCATATTTTTTTAATAAACTTTTTTTGTTTATCAATGTTTTTTAATTTCAACGCGTCCTATTGTTTACTCATACCAGCCAATTCTGCTGTGGCAAATATTTTGGAACAACAAAAAGTTTGATAAATTGGTTTATTACTGCTTGGATTTGGCTGGTGTGTATAGGGTAATTTCAGATATTTTGTTTACAATAGAAAAATTGAACCTGACAAAGTGGCGACAAAAATCAGTTTTTTGACCATATGTGGAATTGGTTGGTTTGTAGATTAAGCAACCATTATTACTTTTGTATATAAGGAGGAATGTGGATTGGTTTTTACAGGAATTAGTCAATGAACTAATTCTTAATCCACCACACACATTACACGACCTTTGATTCCCGCTACTCCTGAGTGCAAATAAATTACCAAACGAAAAATAAGTTCAGTAATGGATAATTTAAATGAAATACGTGTTGATAAATCTTCGAAAACTTTTGTAAACACATACTTATATTGTGAAACAACAAATTAATATGCGTTCACACAACAAATACATTATATTTTCATAAACAAAAACTGCATTTTTCTTAATTTAATAATTTCAATATCCATACGTAAGAATACAGTTGTCGATGAAAATGGAACCATCTTGACTGTCCGGTTTCAAAACCTAGTAACTGACAAATCTTTGAAATTTCATTTTTTCGTAATTTCGTTATACCTGTGTTATAATGAATACGTAACTATTAAATTTTTGTGTCAAATCAATGTCTAAGATTGCTTTTTTCAAATTTCAAATGTTTGTTGGTAGAACATGCTCTACGCTTGGACATATTTTTTCATCACCCTGATACTTTAAGTTAGGATACTACATTTTGAAATTGGTCACCCAATCACTTGATCAAATCAATATGAAATTGAGTTTTCAATGCCTCTATATCCAGACAAATATTTTATATCAGCAGGAAAAAGCATAGATCAAAAAATTAATAGTCAGGTCTTAAAGGAAAAAACATGTCAGATTTGGGCAATTGACAAAATTCAATGATAGCTTTAATAAGTGTTTATGGCGTTATAATATTTATTAAAAACATGTATATAAATGGCGCTAAAAAGGTTTTCATCCAATTTTATTTTTTTAATATTTTATTTTCAAAATTTATTAGCTAGTAAACGTCGTTATTCCGTTCTATTCAAGCATAGAATATGATGAAACAAAGTATCTTATATTAAAACAAATTTCTTGCTGAAAATATTGAAATGCATTCATATAGCTTTTGATTGCTAAACACTTCATAATTATGTGCGTTTAATGAGATTAAAAAAAAAACATTTTTGTGTTTGTAAAATTAGCCGTTGGATCATTTAAAATAATTTCTTATAATGTTTTATTACGGGTATCCAACGATTTTGACATTTCGCAAGTTAGTGATGTATGAATTCAATACTTTTGAGTACTCGTAGTACGTATCTGGTAAATAAAGTATTCAATACTTTTGTACTCATTTGTTAAAGGTTGTGTAAAAACGATAATAATTATGTCGTACAAATTTGCAGTGTACAAAATTTAAATTGATTGTTTGAGTGGAAAAAAATAGGGGACGAATGTAAATATATGAATGCTGTTAACTCTTCTTCTGTTTCACTTAAGTTTTATTATTGTTTAAAAAATCAAATCAAATATAGACTACCATTAAAATATACACCTATTTGAAAGCCCGCAGGCGCAATAGTGAATATATTAATAAACAATAACAGACCCCATGGAGAAAATGTATTTTTAAAGATTTATTATTGATAATTTATGTCATAATCAGAAAATTAAGAGATTTAAGGCCTAGTATCTTGCTCAACCACATACTACAGAGAGCCAAGATAGACTTAACCTAATCTGCATGCGGGACTATCCTGACAGTAGTCATACCAAGATAGACTTAACCTGATCTGCATGCAGGACTATCTTGCCAGTAGTCATGCCAATGTGGAGAGCAATGGTGATGTTCAACGAGACTGCTTCGTATATTGATATCTTCCACCTAGGTGAGAGCGTGCTTAGATGAATGCTATTATTTACATTATCAGAATAGGGTCTGTCTAACTTACTTGGTTGACACTCTTGTTCCTTCTGAATATATTTTTTTTCGTTCTTTATTTATAATTTTTTTTATATTTTAATATTTTTGTTGTAAGCATTTGTATATCGTGTTTTTTATGTATTAAACTTACAATTTGTGATATTCAACATGTATAAAATAAATAAAATTCTTCAAGCTGACCGGTTTTTAATGTTATGAAAGGCCACTAAATACTATTTACAGAAATTATTGCGTAAAGTTATGGCATGCAAATATGATCTCGGAGAACGCAATAGGGTGACAGGAATTCTCGAAGGCGGCATATGGTGTCCTTATGATCTACTTAGGGGGTAAATATAGAAATATACTTTGGGTAGTCATACTCATTCCAAGTATTGAATAAAGAGTATTCGATATCCATATTCTGCACATCACAACTCGGCATAACCTAACTTTTAACCTGTCAAACTACGAACCGTCTCTATACTTATAATGCGTCCAAGAATGTTAAATATCAAGAATATCGGTTATTTTAGTAATGGTAGCTGTAATTAAGCTACAAAATTTCACTCTTACGTTGGCAGGAAAAGTTATGTAATCCCATTATTCAAGTCGAGAAATATCACTAGATTAATGACTCGTCTGCTAGAGATGATTATTATGGTATCAGTCCAAGACAATGATTAGGATTAAGGCAGGCCACATATTATACAATTCGCGTCAACAGTTTTGTACTTTTAGTCTGATCGATAGGCTCATGTTGCATGTTATGCTCTCTATAAATTGATTATAAAAGAAACTTCAAAAATGTAAACAAAGCTTGATTCTTTTCTTAAAACTTCCACTGACCTTATGTTGTGCTGTTTATTTTCTTCATCAAAATTCTTTTAAAAAACAGATTGTTTTATAACAAACTCTTGACTTTAACGCATAACCCCTTGGATATATTAGTCCGTCATATTGAGATTCCACTGTTTGAAGAAAATGATGGAATATTAACCCAGTCAATACTAATATAATACTGATTTAAAACTAACAGAATTTGTGGCTATATGGATGAAGTTCAGAGCCAGATCTTTGTCTACAACCATGTTTCCATCATTTCCATGAAACTCACCAATATGTTTGTATTGCTTTATTTATTTTCTCTTTTAATGTAATGCCATTCAGCTTACATGCAAATTGAAAATTGCAGACTGTAGACTATTTTTTAATAATAAGCATACAAGAAACAGTTAGGAGCCTACATAACATATATTTTAACGCATTGATTTCAAAATGTATCTAAAAATACAAAATAAGCTGGACTAATATTCAACACATTATCTGATTATCGGAAACTTTAAGTTATACTCAATTAAAATTGAACTTCTAGATTTAATATGTCAACCCATGATAACTTAATTCAACTGAATGTCAAACAAGAACATTAGCTTGCAACTGAATTATTTTGTTAAAAGCCTTTTAACGAATTTGAAATGAAGATACAACTTTGGATTTGTTATTATGTCTTAATGTAAATTAACTCATCTTCATGGTATGGCTTCAAGATGTTAGTGCAATTCATGAAAAAATTAAAAAGACAAACAGGATTGATTCTAAGAGGCAATATATTCCAATAAAAGATTGCATGTGGACCAATACACTATTGCACATTTTAATTCAGTCAGTATAAATTACTTACTAAAACTAATTCATCCGATATTTTTTCAAATGCTACATATATGTATACCTCTCTATGGTAACCCAAATTCGCAAAATCATTGTTGGACTTAAACGAAGCTGTCATTATTGTTTTAATTTTTTATCTGGCCGTTCATGTGTATGAATATTACACTCCACGGCGCAATAGCAAAAGCAATGTTTATTCATGGTATAAATTCAAAAATAATCTTTGACATAGGTAGATAAATCAATCAATATTTTTTACTTATATAATAGTTTCAAGTAACTGTGATTCCAGAATTTTTAAGAAAAAAATATTCAAATACATTCGCTTCATGTGGATGGATGGAAACGAATGCATTTTATTAGTTCAGATAATTCAAAAGCAGAGCTCAAATAGATTTTCTAAGCATTTTAACATTTTTTATATGGTCTAGTGTGGCATTTCCCAGCCTTCTTATGCCTACGGACCGGTGAAATTTTGATATTTTGAGAATCGGTAAACGCAAGAAAAGAAAGTATTTTTTTTAGTAGTTTTTAATTTTATATCATAATTATAATTATAATTATAATAAATTGAAGACATAAAAACTGTCTGATTGTGAAAAATTGTTATTCCTTAAAACAATCAGAAACTGATTTATAAATTAATTGTTAAAAAAACAATTCTCTCATATTATTAAGCAATATTTAATTTTAAAAACTAGTAAGGAATCTGCTGTTGCAAATATAATTTGATATAATAGTTGATAACCGTAGCTTCAATGTTGTTTTAGAAAGATAAAGCGCTGCATTGACATCCGATCGGTTTCTCAACTTCGTTTTTATTATAGACTTGGTCAAAAATTCTTTTCACAAGTCAAAAATAATAATTTAATGGCTTTGTAACTTAGGGATGGATATTCTTTTTTTATTTATGAAATAAATATTTTAAGAACAATCTGACCACTAAATCTGCAGCTCACTTGTTTTTAAAGACTATTATATTAATTTTCGGCATAGGCTTTTTAAAATGGGCAACAAGTATTTGCGGACCGGCAGAAAAATTAGACTAGTAGCAATCCACAGTCCGGTGGTTAAGGAACGCTTGTCTAGTGTAGTGCATGTTATATGTGAAGGATTGAAAGAATTTCTTATGCCTTAAGTACTGCAGATGGTATGCCTTCTATGTGGTAACGCAGAAGGTCATTTTATACCATTTATAAATCTTATTTGACATCGTTACCAACATGTCGTGAAGATACAAGAAGTTTGGTTGATAGAGATTCTGAGAGTTATACCTAGGTGCTCAACTTAAAACATATTAATTGAATATTAAGGAACTCAAAGTGTTCACAGACAAAATGTGATAATGAATGAGATTGAAGTTAGAAACCGATTCGAAAAACTTGTAAACATTATTTATTTATAGAAGAATGTATAAACATGAAAAATTTGTATTTTGAACCTTAATATAAGAAAATTCTTAAATACAATACTGTTTCATAAACGTAATTTTAATTATTGAAATTGAAAACTTCCCAATCTGTGTAAATGATACTTTGAGACAACACTGTATTAACAGAGTTTAGTGATAAAAATTATAACATTAATGTTCAATTGATAACAATTGTTGACACAATAACTATATGTAATAGATATATTTTTTATAAAGGGAGGTCAACAATGAATGATTTGTGGCCATTCAATATCTACTGATATTTATAGTTTGCACAACACCACCGTCATAAACACAAAAATAATTAAGGGGTATATATCCAAAGTGAACATATTCCACTATGCCAAAATTTAAAGGAGAAGATTCTTAAACAAGTTTTTTGTATAGCATATATGAAAAAGGTTTAAAAGTAGATTTGGAAGTGATAGAAGTTCCTGACTTCTATAGAATAATGATGGAGGAAAGTTTTACAGTTGTTGGAAGAAGATGAAGGTAACCCTAAGTATCATAAAACTGCAAGTGAAAAAGCAGATGAAATAATTGTTTTGAAAATGTCTGTAATTTTAGACAACTGATTATAAAATAACAGCATCCTTCAAAAGTACAAACAAAACTTGATTCATTACTTGAAACTTTATTGGACTTTTATTGTGCTGTTCATTGTCTTAAAAAATGTGTCCAGAAGACCTATTTCTACATAACAGACATTTCACCTGCGTTAGTACGTTATATCGAGGTATTACTCTATTATGAGTTTACGGATTTGACACAATTCAAGAAAAGGATTGTCTAAAAAAAGTTATTTTGAAGAAATTTGGGTTTTATTTTCAATTCTATTAAAGTCAAAAGCAAAATGCCACTGTACATCAAAGTTATATCGCGGTAAAAGAAATAAATTTGATACTTACAATATTCTTCTTCCATGCTTGCTCCCTAAGTGGAGCATATGGACACCACATGCCGCCTCCAAGAATCTCTGTCG
>JAGVSQ010008394.1:0-14430 GCA_022683975.1 Rhyacophila evoluta
AATTTCTTGATAGAACAGTTTGTGTTCCCCTGTATTAATATGTAATAACTTAATTACAGTATCTACATCAAACCTATGATTCTTTGCTAGGCAAATGCTTTGCAAACGCAAACTAATGCAGGACTGGATGCCCATTGGGTTGAGTAATTGTCTGACAAAGAAGAAAAATAATCTGTCAAGACATTGCTGAGATCCATATACTCCTCTTTTGGAGTAGATATCTTCACACTGTGTATATCTATATGCTCTACGTTGGGAGCAAAAATAGTGTAAAACATCATTTAAAACATATTTCCCGTGTAAAAAGAGAATTGGGCTTATTACAAAGAAGTGTAAATTTAATTTAAAAATGACTTATTTAATTAATTAAACATGTAAATAAAACTACTCCAGACGTCTGTTGTTAATATTCCCAAAACCACTTGCGAATTATTTGAACATAATAATTTAAAAGTAACTTTTTTAATATTTAGATTAGACGTAATACCAACTATAGCGAAATAACTAAGCTTTTAAAAAAATAAAAACTCGCGATAAAATCTGTGAAAGTAAAATATCCAACCGTATGAACCACGTAATTAACTGATCCATATTTAAAACATTTTTTATTACGCATAGAAGGCGAAAAAAACACTTCATATGTAATAATAATGGTAAAAAAGATTAATTGCCTTTAGAATGTACTTATGGCATGAAAAGGCGCGTGTAAAATGCGATTTCAGAGAGGCGAGTGGTATGTTTGATTCAATAAATCATTCGTGTAAAAACCACATTGCGGATTGAATGTAAAACATTTTCATAAAAAAAAAAACTTACGATTTGTTGTAATACAACTTCCAGTTGTAAATTTTTATTAATTAAATATCAATAATTCGATGTATGGCCACTCTTTTAAACTATAACTTACAACGCTCTAATCATAATTATATGCAATTCATGAGATTTTATCTAATGACCTAAAACAATAAAACAACTCTATAACATAAAATATTACAATATACACATAATCTATAAAATGCAATTGAAAAATTAACGTTTATCGGTGTTTTAATTGTATCAAGTTGTTTTAATAATCATATTTTTCGGAAACATTAAGTTGTCATATATTTAACATATCAGCCACTGTCAAAATTTTTTTTTAACAAAGGATTTGAATTAAAAAATTAAAATCATATTGTAGTGCACTTTTAAAACAATGTTTGATCCAAAAGTAGAGTATTTAGATCTAAATCGTGTGTTTAGTCTGCTTTCAAAGTAGAGTATATTGAGTAAAGTAAAAAATGTCTCGACAGATTATTTTTTCATTAGAATTGGTTGTCAAAAAATTGGTTAATTCAATAAAAGTCCTGGATTTTTTTAATTAAAAAAGCCGATAGATGTGGAAAACGAACCCGCAATTCAGTGACGCAAGGTGGACTAGCCTCTACGCTACCAATGGTACATAATACTATTCATAAATTATGCCGATTTATATGAGTTTTAAGCTACATAATTTTATATTTACTGATTCGTGAAGTACATTATATTCAAGATATTGTATGTAAAAAGACAAAACGACATAATCTGTATATAAAATTAAATAATGTGAGACAAAATTCTGGAGGCGTCATGCAGCCATAAAGATTATGGCAACGAGAGATATTGTTTAAAATATTATTTCTTAGAATATTAATGACAAAAAAACTTACCTTTTTTTTAAAAGGTTAAGATGTGTATTTTGGAGCTGAAGATCTAGAGTTATATTACCACAGTTGCTTCATTTCAGAAAATCGAAGATTCACAGTTAAATGCCCAATAGGTTGAAAAAATTGTGGAAAAATATCCCAATACACGATCTTACACTGTGGCAATTAATACATTCTATTTCTGGAGTAAACATGTTAAAACTGTGTAGTATATGTTTCAATTTTGGCGTAAAAATGTTTAAAAACGACATAATTGACTGATGATATTAAATGGTATTTCAATTTAAATTAAACTTGTAAACTTTCATATGAATCGCTATTTGCGACCCAAGTTTCACCTTTTGGTGAGCCCCAATTATTTGCACATTGTTTGTGTACATACAACTTGAATATGCTAAAAGGCAAAACCCTATTTTGGCTGGATTAGTGCCAGACATGACTATCCTACATTAACGTGAATCTGAGATAAATAGGGATTAACAAAGGACTTGTTTTTTAAAATTCCATTGCCGACATAACATCAAAATCAATTGAAATACACGTGTAACAAACACAAAATACAGAAGCAACATTCATAAAATATTTTGACTAAATATTTTTCTAAAATTTCATTGTCTGAAATTTTAATGAAATGTAAAAAAAAAGTCATAATCGCACGGAAAAATTAAAAATTATTGTCAGTAATGATCTGAATTCGTATTGAGAGTGCAATATTGCCCCTGGTAAATTGACGTTTACCAAGTTGTTTGGAAGGACAAAATGAACTATTTGGAAAATTTAGGTTAGTAAGGTCTGGCACTGAGCCAGCCATTTGAAAATAACAATCATTGTAGAAGTTCAACAGTTTCAAATAGATTCGAATAGACACTTTAATTATTAAAGTGAATTTTTATAGTGCCAGTCCTCTGGAAATAACTGTTTTGTGCTTAATATTAATGAAACTAAATGATCAAAAAGTTGATTAGCTGGTTAACTACCAGTCACGATGTATAATCTTGCCCTGTACGCCGGAGATTTTCAATATGCTAAAAGATGCAAGGAAAATTATTTGACAAAATTTGAGACTCACATATGTTTGGTGTGACCTCGGATCATATTATGTCATGCGTATGCATTAATGACACAACGAGCTTGTGTCGAAACCAGTTTTCAAATCTAGAATATTGTGTTTATTAAGACAAATCGTCCTGACTCACGGGTGAGTCGTTGGCGTACAAGGCACGTCATCACTCAACTCACCGGTGAGTTGTTGGCGTGAAAATGGTTAAAAAAATATTATATCTAAATCAACCATGGATAAGTAGAAATGATTCGAAGCTTTTAAGTTTGAAAAGGAAAGCTTGTAAAATTTGCGACCAGGAAATAGGACTCACTTTCTTAAATGAAATATTCAATTAATATCAAATCGGTTAAATAAAATACCAGTTTTAGTATTCATGCGTTTCAAGTTTGTGTCTAGTTAATATTTAGACATTGGTCAAATATTATTAAGGATACGTTTTTGGCGCTCCTGTGAAAAATCTGTGTAGGCTACGTCATTTTCCCTTTCCTTGATATTGCAAGTAAATTTTCAATGCAGTGCTGAGAATGATGAGCAATAAAAAATCAGCTAGGTACGTAAATTTGATTGTATGTGTTGTTTGAAAGTTAACGAAGGTTCAGTTTTTCCCATAGAATACTTGCGGAATACATGAAGAAAATAAGTATGGCGATTCTTGATAATCTTCGGCTGCAGAAGCCGGCGAATCCATCATCCCGGCGAGAATATTTGCCAAAATGGCGCAAACTCTTAGCGGTTCACAATAAAAGTAGAAGATCTGATCCCTCATTACGCCAGGCAGTTTATCATACTTACTACGCAAGGTAGTAAGAGGGAGCGTATTTTTATATCACGTTTACTCAAACACACGAACCGGCGTAAGCAAAATTTTAACGAGTTTTTTTTTGTTTTTTTTTTTTTTTTGCTTTACCTTTATTATTTTATTGTCTTTTTCCCAAAGTAACTTAGCTATGCTAGAATGTATTTTACAATTATTTTATTAAAGCTTCATTAAACTTTCAGGAGCTTTAGTCACTTTTATTTTAAGTTAATATTCTTATCCCTTCTTTTCCACAAGCTACTACAATAATTACTACGAAGGACAGAACAAACATTGAACGGTTTCAACTCATGGGTACAATCTAAATTATTTCGATAAAATTACACATATCCCATCATATAATTTACTAATGTACATATGTTATTTAAATTTTTATGAATATCAATTATAATATCTATATTATAAAACAGAAAATATATGCGTATGTCTGTCCGTCCAGGAACCTCTCCCAAGCGGTGAACAGTAGCGATGTACAATTTTGACATGTGATTCTGGTTGCAGTTTCCCGGTCAACTGTTTGTTCTGTTTACGCTTGATAATGGTATCACAACAAAATAACTATGATTGAATAAATATTTTATAATCTGATGGTATCACGTTTGTTAAAGAATATTTTCAATTTTTATTTTTTTGGTAAAGATTGTTTTATACAATTGCTTGTAAGGCAGCTTATCAACTCAATGGATATACAATCCTCGGTTTTGGATTTTTTAAGTATCATAAATGTGGTAATTAAGCACGAAATTTCTAGAAAACAAAGAGCACGTTGGCTTCCCAGAAAGAGATCTTAAAGACATCCATACATTATACTTTCAGAAAAGAGACCATCACATCGTTTAGATGAATATATTCTAACTCAAAGCTGATACTTATCTGACAAATTATCGTGAAAATTAATATGTCAAAAAATGTATTCATATTGTGAAGATCCACATACTATAGAGCGGAAATCTTCTCACTGGATAAATTTATATGATCCACTTTCGAGGTTCAAAATTTTGATAAAAAAATACTACCAACCTTATAATCAAAAGAACTATCCAAGGGTTTTAAGTAAGAACTAAAAATAAACTGCCAAAAGTGTTTGTGTAGTGACAAAATAACTTCAAATAACGTATTTCACAAATTAAGTTATATTAGTTGGTGAGTTTCCCTTGAGAGCAACAATATAAAAAAGCTACTGCTTTATTTATCAAAAAAAAATTCTATTTTTATTAATAAACAAAAGTTGACATTAACCGATATAACCAATAATAAAAATAATTTAAACTTTATTACGGTATGTAGTCTTCGACAAACTAATTACACTGATGACATGAAACGAATACAATTTGATAAATTAGATTAAATAATAAACTTATAAGTAAAAAACCAACGGTTAAGTATTTCTGATATCGTGCAAATTTTTATTGTAGTTTTTAATTATAATAAATAAAAAGAGGCTTAGTTTTTTTTCTTTGTATTTATGAATTCACTATTTTCAAGTTAAACTAATTAAAAACTTTAAAATACGTAAGAAAACCGTTTTTTTCGGTAAAATTTGAACGTAATTTTTGTTCAGTTCTTGTAATCCCATAAATTAAAAATTTAGTTTTGATTGTATTTTGAATACAAGGCTCACCGCTGTCTTACGTATACAACCTTAAAATAATATGAAAATTGCGAATTCTACTCGGTTTAAGAAAATTCTTAATTTTTCGTTGACAATTTTATTAGATTTCTCTGATGAAAAAACTTCGCGATATTAAAAGATAAATAAAAATAACGAAAAACATAAATATCTATTAAAATTTTTGAAAGAGTTTCGACAATCACTTTGCGGTATTTCATAATCTGTATCATAAAATATGTCTAAGAATATATCTTAAAAATGTGTCGCTTGAAAGTTTATTTTTTATACCACGTTTGCTAACTATATCATATGGATCTACATAGTGTGAATATATGTACTCCAAACGCTGAATATATGGATTTCTGTAATACGAAAAAAATCATGACAGATTATTTTCCACGAGAATTGTTTGTCAGACAATTGTTCAACTCAATGAGCATCCAGTCCTGTATTTTTGGATTTTAAAAATCTGAAGGATGTGGAAATCGAATCCGCACTCCCTGACTTGCTAAGCGTGCAAGATAACTCTACGCTGCTAGAGAGACAAGTAAAATATATTAATTTATTGTATTTACAGTAGCCGAGAAATTACTGTACAAGCTTTTTGGCTAAAGGTTATGGGATCGATTCCCACAGTTCTATTTTTTTATTCTAAAATTGTATGACTGTTCATTTTACAATTTGGCGACAACCAATTTTCGTGAAAAAGTTTGTCAACATAAGTTTTGATAACGCGGAGGTTCATAAAATCTATATATGGAGTGGCTAACTTCACATTCTTGAGGTTAATATGCTCCATATTTAAAACGTACATGGTGAAAAAATACAATCTATTATATGTGTATATCAATATGATAATAAAAATATATATTTATATTAAAACTGTTATGTTTAAAAAAATATATTTTACATTTCTATACATAATATTTGTCAAATATATTTATTAATTAACACTCATTTGGTCTAGATTAATTTAAATAATAAAACTTGTAGATTATGTTTTACTTACTAAATTCTAGGATATAATTTAAAATTTATGGTTGTTAAGTGATATTAAGTGAACTAAACTAGTGCGTATTTTATTAAAAAAGCTGTTCAGTTTGCTGTACCAAATAACCTCTCTGGAGAACCTATTCACTATAAATTACCAAAACACAATTCCAAGAAAAGTATTATCAGACATTGAGAAAACTTGAAAATATATTCTTTTCTTAAAAAATAACTATAATAATGTTTTTGAACTAAATCAGTTGTAGTAAAATATTTTTCAATCCACGAAAATAATACCAAAATTTTTAGAAATATAAAAAAAGACAAAACTTTCACACAATACTTTTTAACAGTTGTGACATAATGTTTTGCTTGAATTTTTATAAATTGACTCTTCAGCTATGACAATGTTTTAAAATTGTAGAATTTCAGAGAAAAATCATTTCGTTTATTGACCCTCTTTGATAAAAAGAATACCTTATTTTTAGATATATGATATAAAACCAGATACCTTAAAACTATTTATGTATTAAAGTTTTAAAAATCTAGACCCTTTGTTTTGCTTGTTTCTCGTTGTAATCATCAACAGCGATATTTTGTTGCTGAGAAGTCAGGGTTCATAATGAGTACTGTTGAATTTTCGTTTCAAGTGTCATTCAATTTAAAGTATTTATAAGATATATCTTAGTATTTTATAACGTTAGGAAAACAATAAAATTTACTACAGATTTTTCAAAAAATTTGGTTATCAAGTAGTCATTTATAAATTTTGTAATATTGAACGCAAAAAAAGTGAAGACAGCAAAATTCAGCTATTAAATCTTTGAATAAAAAAAGAGTCGGTCTCTGCACAGAGCTGTTGGTTGCAGTTAGAAAATTCTATATTAATTATATCTGTTAATTTCTATTTCAAATGCCGTCTGGTACATTTTGTATGGCCGTTGTGTTGTGAAATCAATCTTATATTAATATGTAAAACAGTTTATTGCATTTTGCCGCGAATCATGTTTTTAGGAACAAGCCATGTTTGCAAATAATAGCCTCATATGCTCCTATTATGGAGTGGATAAAGTAGAAGAAGAAATGAAAATAGAACAAACTTTGTTTAAGAGAATATAAAAACTCTATAATTATATCCCCACCAAAGCGATGAGTGTGGTGATTCGTGTTCTAATTAATTACTATAGTTTTTTCTTTAAAACAGAAGGGGAGATTACATCAGTACGAAAACTTAAAAAATAAACTCCTTCAAAAGATTGTCCGATATGCGAACTGTTTTAAAGGCCCTGGGCTGGAGTCTATTGAAATCTCGAGGGACAAAAACAATGAAAAACTAACGCCGCCCTTAAATTCATTTGGGAACCATAACCTGTGAATTTTTTTCTTCAGTTCTTTATTTACTTCAATAGTTTCTCTGCGTACTAACTTACCCTTACATATAAAGATTAACTGTTCGGTAAAAATGACTATGTTGTTTCGGAAATAAAAAAAATCCATAATAAATCATTCAATTGTCCAAAATTTTCGTTTTTTTCTCCACAAATTGAAGTAAATGTACAACACTTAAAGTGTACAGTAAAAATAACTGCGCCTTGTTGTATGTATGTCTACTCAAAAAATAAATTATGGAACTGTCATGAGTTAACAATAATTGATGACTTTACTAAAAAAATACTAAATTATTTTACGAAATCAGGAGTGGTTTTATACTTTCAATTGTAAAGCTCAATGCTTAAAATGAATAAACGTTATTTTTACTTTCATTTCGGTTAACTCGATTTTTTACCATCTGCCAGCTGTTCTGCCAGCGTATATCATGGTGTCCCAAAAGTGAGGCATTTTGAAAGTATGTCAAGAGTAGATTTTCAAGATAGTAATTAGCATGCCTCCCCGGTAGCGTAGTTGGTAGTATACGCGCCTAGCAATTTGGGGAATGCGAGTTTAAATCTCCATCTATCGAATTTTTTAAGTCCGAGAATGCAGGACAGGTTGGCCATTGGCTAGAGTAATTGTTTGAAAAACCATTCTTGTGAACAATAATCTGACAAGTCGTTTTCATATTGCAAAAATCCATATACCACTCTGGATATCTTCTCACTGTGTAGATCCATATTCTCAAGATTGGGAGCGAACATAATATAAAAAAATTAGCATGTATCAAAACTTGCATGATTCATAAATTCTAACAGATGATATTAATATTGGGCAAAATTGCAAAATTTTCAAAAGCTTAAAAATATTTTTTGTGGAAGAAACCACGAATTATTAAATAAACGACTCTTTATATTAGTTGAATTGCATAGTAATTTTACATGTTTAAAAAGTAAAATATAATTTAATCATAATTAAGTGATAGTATATATTTATAAAACACTATTTTGATACCATTATCAAAACTATGTATAAATAATTAGAAATGAACGCATTAATTCAATAATTCGAATATACAAAATTATAATATTACGTGAAAAGAAGTCGCCAACAATTCAAATAAAAAATATCACCTGTAGAAAGCAAAAAGAACGCAATCCAAGCCGAATTTTTTTTACAGAAGGTACAAAAAACGCATTTAATAATTTCGGGTCAAAGTCAAATTATTAAAATATACACAGCCTTTGAAGTGTATGAAAACTAAAACTGGTTTTTTATTTACCCATTCTGATATTAATTTAAAAAGTTGTTTGAGAAAAACTAAGTAAATTCATGCGGTGAAAGAATTTTTTGGTCGCAAATTTGACAGACCATCCTGTTTTAAAACTTAAAGGTCAATTAAGATACTGAAGCGACATTTATAGCGCATATCTTTTTGATAGAATATATATTAAGTTATACACGTTGAAATTATTGAAAAAGCTGTATTAACTGTTAGGTTAGGTTAGAAAGGTCTGTGTCTTATTTACAGTCGATGTATTATTAATATCTTAAAAGCTTAAACCTATCTAAATTTTCCCCATTGAAGTATTGAGAGACAATAGAGTTTTCGTACGACATAATAAAAGTTTAATAAAAGTTTTATTATTTCATTTGCGTAGTATTTTTCTTTTTTTATTTAGTATATAATTTATTTACGTTTAATCCGACAATGTCTGAAAGTCACACCTATACGTTTTACTTCAATAAAATATCACGTGATAAACAATGAAGCCTCATTATATAATGCCATGAAAACGTTCCAAGACTATCGATTTTTTTAAAAGTAAAATATGCACGTTAATAAAATAATTTCTAATCACTGGAATTATCTGTAATCGGTATTTACAGGATCAAAAATATTTTAATATTAAAAACCGACACAATTAAAATAAATCTTCATCAATTTTCTTCACCCAAAAGCATCTGTTTTATGAAAATGTAAGTTTTTATCTTTTTCGCTTTCAAACGAAATTTGAGACCATATTTTTTCTACCCACAAGGAAGGTGGTTTTAATATTTGTTTTTACGAATATTGGTTAAGTAATCGTTGTCTTGAGTAGTATCATAATAATAACTTTTGAACAACCAGTTTTGACTTTTAATACAACCAAAATACTAAAAATGCTCTTCCTAAAAAATGACAAATAGTTAGTAATGCGATTAACTTCTGATTGTATTGAGTCCAATTATATTTTAAAATAATTTAACTCAAATCTATAAATATCACCGATGGTAGAATGGTTAAAAGACGCGCTTTTGTACCGGAAGTTGCGCCTTTAAAACCTGCAGTTTATAAGAACTCAAAGATGGAAGACTGAATGGCTAGTGAATTAAGCAATAAATAATATAAGAGATTTTTCAAAAATTAGGTACTGTTTTTGGTATTTTTTATATACCATGCTGACTCCTAAAGTGGAGCATATGGATGAACACATTGTGAAGACGTCTTGACAGATTATTTTTCACGAGAATTGTTTTTTCAGGCAATTGCTCAACCCAATGGGCATACTTTTCTGCTTTTTTTAGATTTTTCAAATCCGATAGATAGGGAATCGAGCCCGCATTACCCGGATCAATAGGTACGCACGCTACCAACTACTTGGTAAATTTTCTGGTATTAATAAATTTTGAAAGGGTTGTATATTTTTTGTGAATATGTTCATACCGCTCCAATATAAAGAAAAAAATACAAATTATCCAGAAAAAAAAATGGAAAATATATAAATAAAAATGAAAAACATGTCCAATACTTTTTATAATTTTATCTAATTTTGATTGCATGAGCCTAACTGCCTTTAAAACTACGGTCCTGATTTTTAAATGTACAGTGAAAATGTATGTCTTGAATTCAAATTATACATTTTTTTAGATAAATTAATGTGGTTAGCTATAAAAATCATTGTATCAAAAGTCAAATAACATCAAATAAGTGGAAAAATTCGAAAGTAAAAGAGAAAAAAAGAGATTTCATGTCCAGGTGGATATCCTTTACTAACTGATCTAACTGTTTTGAATACTCATTCTCTTCCCTTCTGAGACGTTACTGCTCATATGAATGATGAATGCTACTATTACACAGATACACACATGCTAGTACTAGATTAAATACCAAATATTTTTTCAGTTGATACCGATAAATATTTTTATTTCGTAAATAGGAAATTTTTATGAAGAATGAATAAAATATAAAAACCTTGCAATATTTACATTTAGAATGATATAACAATAAATAAGTATTGCCTTCTCACTATCTACCACTGAGTAAGAGGTATTAAAATCTATTTCCAAGCAGTTCTCATTCAAAGTAGAAGCTTTGACAGTATAATAAATTGAATATGGATATTACATTGTAATTAAAAGTGGTCTTGCGTTTGTCGACAGTAAATCATATTATAATATAAAAAAAAAAGTGTGAGAAATGGGTAACTTCGTTAAGAAAATTTGTTTTCATTGATTTTCCCTAATTGGATGGACTTTCGAAGAAGTAAAACAACTAAACGCTTTTATAAATAATGAGCTCTAAAGTGTGCACGTGTTTTAGACTTGTTAAAATTCCGAACAAAAGCACAAAGAAAATAACGTAAATAAAAGAAAATACTTTTTACTGAAACACAATCGCATTTTTTTCGTCATATTGATTTGTTACAATGTAATTCCATTGATAGATCAACATCAACATTCACGGTTCGGTATACGAATATAAAGTATTTTTTCCTTTTTTTTTCGATTTCCACTTATAACTTATTTTCGCTATTCATCAATTTGTTTTCGTATTGCGTAAATAAGCATTCATTATTTGTCAATAATGGCTTTTATATAAATTTCAGCTTAGATGTAGAATTTAGTATAATATCTATTGAATTAATTTGTTATCATTAATCAGTTTCCAATTATAATGAAAGCATTTGACAATGATAGAGAAGAGGTCACCTAAATTGACAGGCGACCATTCAAACCCTATTTTTAAATTGGTACCACAGGATATAAATGATTGTCACAAATCCTACGTATAGTTTGTTTTAAATTAAAAATATTCTTGTAACATTTTTATAGCTGAATTGAAATAGCGGTAGGATTTAGTAATAATCAAATTGATCGATTTTAAAATATCATCTTCGTTCCGAAAGTGGAGCATATGGATTAACAAAGTTATTTCGAAAATGAAATATCCTGCAAGCAAATTGGTTCACAATAATTGATTGTCAGTTATTCTATATATGGTCTTGTACCTTTTTTTTAATCTAGCCATTATAAAACATTGAACCCGTAATATCTGGCTTTTAAGTGCGCTCGCTGACCACTCGGCTATCGAAAGAGTAAATAATAGTTAAACATATATTATCCGTTAACAAGGTGCGTTGTAAAATTGTCTGATGGATTCAAATATGGTGGTAACTGTAAAGTAAACATTTTATAAACAATTCAATGTAGAAGATATGCTTATTCAATTAAATGAGTAACAGTAAGCAATCTTCCAAAAGTAATGTATTGGTTCAGTTGTAAATCGATTACGGAATGGAAAAAGGACGTAACCTTATATTTTTCAAAATAACTTATATTCAATAGTTACGATGTATACAACGTTATACACGTTCTAGCGTAAAAATGTAAGCTGTAAATGCCAAAATAGTATCTAAAATTAGCTTTTAAGTTCGAAAAATTATTTCCTATGAAATTTGCGATCAGGGAAAAGGATACTCATCGCATCAATTTTACTGTTTTTTCCTTAATAACTTATTAAATAAATAACATATTAAGTCAATAAACAATCAATTTAGGTCTTCATATATTCATCAATGTTGTGTTTATTTAATGTTTTGACTTTGGCCCAGAATCATTAAATAAACGTTTTTTGTGCCACCATATATTTGTTCAATGCAAGTTACGTCCTTTTTTCTTTACACAGACGATACAATAAATCAAAACTCATATAAGAATAACTAATGAAATCGATACGATAGAGATGCTTTTCTTTTGTCGCAAAATTCAAGTAGCATTATTTTTAACGTCTAAACAAACTTAAAGTATTGTACAATATTTATTTTAGATTAACAGCTTACGTTCTTTTAGTAGAACGTATATTGAGTTGCGCATATTATGATTATCGAAAAAAGTAATTAAGAAGTTACCTGCTTTTTCTTTTTGAGTTGGTATTAGAGTGTAAATATACATACACTACATTCAATTTCATGGAAATATGGTGCAGTTTTACTAGATGGTTAACATTCAATAAAAGTAAATTATTTAGGTGAAATGTTTGTCTGTTCTGTAAATTTTTGTCTTAATGGGCAATGCAATATTAATTCAAACAATTTTTTCTATTAATGAAATAATTTTTAATGATATAACAATCGCAGAATTATATGTAAATTTCTGAAGATATAAACCAATTTATTATCTAGGCATAAAAATTTCAATGTGCTTAAAGACATATTACAATTATAAAATATCTTAAATGCATTATATCCATTAAAGGATTTTATTGCCTATATAACATTTTATACGCCGGTGATAAAAGATCTTTATGTATTAAAGATTTTACATAAGTATCAAAAATATTCAAGCAAGGTATCGATTTAATGGAGTATAACGAGAATATGTTTTCAATATGGAAATTTCGAATTATTATGCAAACAACATAAATCTCATTAAACGAACCTACATGATTCAGTGTTTCTACAAATTGTTCGTAAAAAACGTTTTTTGTGCTTATTTGATAATAATAATTATACTTCCCCGTTGGCGTAGCGATAAGTGTGACCGCCTAGCAATCCGGGGAATGCAAGTTCGATTTTATCTATCAGCTAGATTTAAAAAACCTGAAAATTCAGGACTAGATGTTTATCGGGCTGAGTAATTATCTAACAACCAATTCTCGTGAAAAATAATCTGTCTAGATATATAATCATATTGCGGGGATTTATATCGACTGTAGAAAAGATAAAGAACGTAATTCACATAGAAACAAAAATCACAAGAGGCAAAAAATGCCTCTATTTAATGATTTTAGGCTTTCATCATAGGCATCATCAAATAGACACAACCTTAATATGTTTAAAACAAAAATTGTGGTTTTATTTATACAATTTAAGTTATTTAATAGAAATCAAAAAAATTAATGTGGTAGAAGTCCTTTTTTATAGGAAATTTTATGGGGCATTTTTTTTTGATAGTTGAAAGCTAAATTTAGATACTATTTTAGATTTGGGGCTTACATCCTTTTTGTAAAATGCGTATTATGTTGTATATATTGTAGTTCTCGAAAAAATTAATGATGAATTGTGAAGATTATGTCCTTTTTCCTTTCGAAAAAACATGTTATGAAAAACAACGAAAACATATCGTACAATTGCGTACAGTGATTTCTTTTCTTTTGTAAACTTTCTTTTTAAGCAATCATAATTATTTTAAAAAAATCATGGAAGGGAAAAATGTTTCAAGAGAATTTTATTGCTTTTATGTTCTTCTGTAAATAAATAAGCATGAAAGAAAACATTATATTGTAGATCAAAATATTCTTTGTTTATTACGTGTACACGCAAAAAAGTTATAATTTTAATGGAAGTTTATTTGTTCAACATGTAACTTCGTTCAACGCGTATTTTGACAATGAACACTTGGAAATAACAAAGCTTTTCAAATATAAATACAACAAATTGATTTCGCGTCATAACAAGAAACCGAAATATATGTATTTTAAAACATAATATATCTGTAGCTGAGAAGCATATGGATGTGAATAACTACGTAAAATAAAATGTTCAGGGCAGACTAAAACTTTTTTAAACTTCTATTTCTTATAATTAATATTTTCGACTGATGGTGCTTGATGGAAATTGATTTTAAATTC
>JAGVSQ010008395.1:0-14430 GCA_022683975.1 Rhyacophila evoluta
AGATCCATATGCTCCAAGTTGGGAGCGAACATGGTATAAAAAAAAAAAAAATATTTTTTACGATTATAGAGAAAATAGTTATTATAAACAATATATATATTACGTTAGCTATGACGTAAATTTATGGTTGGTATATTAAAATATAAAAACTATATCATTTATATAAATTATTACAATCACGTAGAATATGAAGTACGTCTTGTCGTTATTTCAATAGATAGCGACGGTTTAAATTGATAGATGTTACAAAAAGATATTTTATTCTCCCCAATATCTCATAAATTCGTTGAAGCGCTATAACCTCTGCCAGAATAAACAACAGCTTGTTGTTCATGGTATGATCGCTTGGTTTGTCTCCTTGAAACTACAATAAAGCGTGTCCCAATCGAATTATCTCCATCTGCTAAGCCTGTTGAATGTTCTATTTTATCACCCCTGCGAAGTCGATTCTGTAGACGAAACATCCCTCTGAAGCAGAAATTAGAGCGGAAAACGACTCGGGAATTTTCGTCACGTACGGCAACCGATAACCGCTTGAGATATTTCCGATAAAATGTTGCGTAATACTGCCGGGAAATACATATTTTTTATTAAGCGCTCGTAAAGCTTGGTTAGGTTATAAAACTCAAATTATTTCGTTAACTTTATATTTGAACATGAACGTATTTTACAAACTCTACAAATGCTATATTGTATTAGATGCCGACTGAAATTATTTCAGTGAAATTTTAAACTCAAAGCATTTTTAACAAATTTAACCTTGGATTTTTCTTTAAAAAAATACCAAAGTAGATTCCTAATAATCTTGTTATTTTATAATATTTAAAAACAGCTGAAATACATTTTAAATACTTTATTCTGTTCAATTTATCTTCACTAGTAAAGAGTCCTTGAATATAAATTGAAAATTTATAACACTTACTAAAGGTGAGACTTGTATAAATATATTCTAAGTTAAAAATAATTCGTAACTTCTGTTATTGGAAACGAGTATAAGTATCGAGGCTCTTTCTTCCGGGCGGTTAGAATAAATTTACAAGAATACCGGAATGCAAATCTAAATATTGATATCTATGTTGAAAAGAGAATTCTTTATAAAGACGGAATAAAAAAAAGTATTTACTTTTAATGACAAAATTTACATTAATAATAATTTATTATTAAATAAATAATTTCTTAATCAATATCTTTGACTGATGGTGCTTGATTTTAAATTATTTCTTTTGACACAATTTGGCAAATCATTTTAATTTAAGAGATACAAATAGCAGAAACCAAAACATCGGCTGCGTCTTTTGTAGATATATCATCTTGGAAACAATTTATCCTTTAACGGTCTATTACACTACACAATATTAAGTGCTCTTACTGCAGAGTGAGCGTGGTCTCTTGTATGTGTTTTAAGTGCCTAAGGTATATTACACCGCACTTAGTAAGAGTAAGGGTGCCTTTCAATTGTGTAGTGTAATAGGCCTTTGAGTGTTTGGTTAATGCGATCAGTTTTTAAAAACATATAATCGAATTCAATATAAGAAAAAAAATAATTGCTAAAATACATTGTATACTTAAGATGTCACTTAAAAAAAATGGTTTTACAATAAATTTAAAGAAAATTTTTTTTGGCTTGTTATTTTTCAGGTCAAATAAAGCTGGTTGGAGTAAAAATTACTAGTATTAGAGCCCATTACTCGACTAAAATTATGTCAATTCCTAAAAAGGAAGACATGTTAGATAAGATTGTAGATAAAAGTTATGTTTATATGTGCAAAAAAATATGCCTCATAAGTAATCTAAGCATAATATGTTATGCCAAACACACATCATATTATAATAACTACACAATGTCAGTGTACATGAAAAATATTTCGTCCAAAAACAAAACATAGTTATGAATGTTAATCGATAAATAAAATATTTAGTTTCTCCAGTTACTAACCTTTATTTTATAAAAACTCGTTTGTTAAGTCACTTTTTATTGAAAAAGAGTTCGTGTTTATAAGCAGATAGCATAAAATGTCAAAAACTGCTAAATAATGTACCATCGTATCGTAATATATTATTATTGCAAATGTCAGATGTTTAGATTTAAAATACTGAATTATTTCTAATATGTCAATGCCATTTGACACGGCATTTTATAATACCCTTAAATAACTGTCGTGAATAAAAGACCCATATGGCGCTTTTCGTTGGCGACACCGATCATTGACGGGCGTCACGGAGAGCGCGGTGGGCGCCGCCTGTTTGACCGTGACCCTCCTAAAGCTCACGTGAACGTTTTTCCACTCCAAATGCAAGTGGTCCTACGTTATCGCAAAAAGCTTAAAGTTCAACAAAACGTTTTTCGATATATCACATAAATAGGTTCTCTCCGACTGAAATAAATTTTACACGTTACGACTTTTTACAATTGCGTATGAAAAATATTTTTTTTAATTTCACCATGAAAAATATAATTAAAACAAACGGAAACTCATTGTTTGTTTCAAGCGTTAATACAAAAGCATATTCATATTTAATGATTGGATAAATACCACAATTTACATACTAATAATAAACATTTTAAGGATAATCTAAATTAAAATCCGTTTTGATTAATATTTAACTCGTAAGAAAATATAAACTGCCGATAAATGGTAAAACATTTAAGCTCAAAACATAGAAGTAAGAAAATTAAGATCTTTATTTACCTGTATATTATTAACAAAAACTGAGCTTAAGATCTTATTTTATGAACTCATAATATAATATATATTCTCCTTTTTTACTTATTCAAAATCTAGTAAATTGTAAAATTTCATATTATTATATTATTACATTATATTACAGCTATGTAATATTTACTATTTAGATTTTTTTTTTTTTATAATACTTACATCATGTTTTACAGATACCGTGGATTTCTGAAATATTTTTGTTTAGTATTCATTTCAAATGGAATAATTATATATTTGTATTTAATATATATATATAAATAATTATACTGCAACGTATTTATTTTTACTTTATTTTCAAGAGTTTTATGTTATTTTTCGACATAAATTTACTTTAAATCACCATATATTCTTTTTATTCAAACAGGAAACTATGAAATGTTGACGTAAAAAAAAATCCAATAAGATGGCATCTAACAAAACAAAAATGATCATATGACAATAACCAATATTTTGTTAAATTGAGCCATCCACTCACGTCTTGGTCCAAATTTCGTCCAAATAAAGCCTCCTAAGGCTTCTAGAATCACAGAGACGTTCTTATGGCTCGCACGATTATCTTGCAGGGACCTTCTCAAGGCGTAGACATAGCTCGCTTGTATTTCGGCTGGCGATCCATACTTCGGCCTTGGTTCGCGCTACGCCCGGCGATCTGTTACGACGACCAAACCGTAGCTAGGATTTCATCCCCTATAACAAATTATACTAAGAACACTTTGCTTTAACCAACAGAGAGCTTTTACGTTATTTTGTTACTGGGAAACAAGCTCCGACGTCACGGCAGTTTAATATCGATACGTTACGCGAACACTTTGGGCAACATTTGGAAACATTTAAATGAACGCGGCTTCAACATTTTTACTTCTACTGTCTTTTTAGGATAAAATAATAAAAACATCATTTAACGACTCTGTATCGCTTATTTTCCAAATAAAAAAGTTTATCGATAAAAGTAAACAATCGAGTGTGTATCCTAAAATTTTATCTCAAACGTATTTTTATGTTTTGATAAAACCACATATTTATTTTAACTAACATTATCCAATTAACCAGTAATTTTTTATAAACTTAAAAAACAGCTGCATTTTATGATTTCAAAAACATCTGTAGTATTCATTAAATTTATGCGCGTTTGGGTTGCTCATGATATATGCAAATATCATTTTAAATTCAAAATATGGATGGCTAATAAGTCCAGTTATTGGTAAAAAAAAACTATTAAAATACAATCTGAGCCGCTAAAATCTTCAATAAGTATAATGTAATCTCTAATAAAAGTGGCTTGTAGAAAGAAAGAACTCAGTAATAAAGAAACGGACAAAGCTGCTTTCCGATATGCTAAAAATCAATCAGTGCTACTGAAACTAAGTGGAACACGTACTGCGGATGCCTCCAAAGAGTTTAAATGTTGCTCGTTTCTTTTTTGGTCCGTAGAATTCCAATTTTTTAAAAATATTTTCGGTTTTTATCTACAAGATGTACTCAGCAAAAGGATGTATAGCAGGCACCACTTAGCGATCATAGCGGAACGAAAACAGTCAAAAAATAATTATATTTAGGATCAAACGCAATGAATCTAATTCTTAATTAAAGAACTATCATAAAAGTTGTGTGAAAATATATTTGGTTCGTATGAACGTTTTCATATTTTGAATTATTACTTCGTATTGCAGATGATACGTTTATTTATTTTATTTTTTCTATTCGGCTCACTAATAAAAACTACGTTACTTACGTAAATTAGATGGTAATATAAAGCGGTATGTTATCTATTTCGTAACATAACATACCCATACATTGAAATGGCCTACATACATTTTTACGCATGAAAAATTTCGAAGAAGTCATGTTGACATTGAAAAACGACAGACTTTAGACATAAAAAAACCTTTTTGGAACAGAGACCCGTGATGCTGGTAAAAAAAATATTGAGTATATATCTCAACTTTGTTTTTTCTAGTCCTGAAGAATCTAACGTTTGGTCGCACGCTCCACTGTTGTGATGTGTTTTATGAGATGCCCTACGAGTGTCACATATAAAATAGCAGCTCTTTTGGATGCCATAGAATAAATTTCTTTCAAAACGTACACAGATGAAGGCATCAAAGATTTTCCAATAAATATTCGATGCCTTTGAAATGTTTGTGGCATGAATACCCAAAATATTTGTAATCAGAAATAAGTCATAAAAGAATTTTTTATGTGTAAATTTATATGTTATCATAAACCATGGAGTTTTGTCATCATTGTGTTAAATGTGATATGTAAATGACGTTTTTTTTTTCAATTGTATTATCTCTTCGTTTTGAACAACGAAACAGTGCAAAAAAAAAAAACATTACAAATTATATTATCAGTCTAAGCAACTCTATGTCAATACTCAGTTATATATAATACACTCGTATATACCATTTCTGCTCCTAAAGTAGAATATATGGATTTACCGATGTCCACTCTGAAAATAAAATACATGTATCTCTGCAATGTGAAAATAGATCTTAACAAATTATTTTTCACGAAAATTGATTGTTACGCAATCGCGTAACCGATTATTTATCGGTTGCTTAAAAACTATGAAATTCTACAATTAATATCCATAAATACCAGATTATCTTTAACAGATACTTGCATTGTATAACTATTAGAAGATAAAATGTATTTGTAAATTACTTATTCACAATGATACTTTTTTGGCAGTCTCCTATTTAATTTGTTTATTTTTTGCAAACTAATTACGAATAGTTTACAAATACAGAAAAGATTTTGGTCTTTAAATGAAATTTTAAAAGACTAAAATCATATAATCAAGGATTCAAGAATACATCTCATATATATATTGTATATACACTTTCAAGCTAAGAGAAGTAAAGCAATACACTGCTCTAACAAATACCGATTACTGGGTACCGTTACTGTTTGTCACTTTCAAAGCACACTATGCGGTATTGTAAAGAAGAAGAAACAGAAGAACTGAGGGCAATTTTGTACTTATTTGAAGTTTCCGTGTTCTGCGAGTGTTCCTGAAGTATTTATTATGGTTGGTTGCTCTGTGGTAAACTCCAAAAGCTTATGCGAGCTTCAAAGTACAATCGCATTCCATTAAAAAGCCTGACACTTTCGACGAAATTATGTGGGTTGTATTGTTAATGTAATGGTTATTATTAGTTATTCCGTTAAGTACTGTGGTATAATTGGAAACCATTATTTTTCATAACGGTAAGCAAAAGCTTAAATTTTACTATAAACGTTCTACACTTCATCGAGGGGTGCAAGATTTACCATATTTGCTCGCATATTATAAGTCTACCTGATGCTAGTTTCCTGAATATGCTACATCTAGTTTAAAAATTTACGAATATCACGTATCCAGAAGTTTCAAAACTGCAATAATTTGATCAACATTTCAACTAATGAATTTTATTTTACTATTTTTCAATATAATCGATTATATTTTTTGATTAAGAACCAATGAAGAAGTATATATAAGGATTAACTTAAAAAAAAATATTGTAAAGAAGTACCAAAACACAAGTACACAATCACGTGACTGAATATTTTTATTAATGTAGTCAATTATTGAAAGGATCATTTTAAATTATACTTCACTGAGAGTATGAATAATTATATAAGTGAATATATCTTCAGTAAGATATTTTATTTAGTATTTATTATATATTAACCAAGGATCTATATAAATATAGGTAGTGAAACTGTGAGTATTATCTCATTTTCAATACTTTAAAAAAACTCAACTTAATATCCAATGTTTATTACAAGTATGTCTTATAAACCTGTAGACTAGCTTCAAGTTACATTTAGTATTTTAATCTTGATCAAATTGTAATCTGTCAAAGTGTGCACTATGCGACAATTTATTTGTAATCAAATATTTACATTGTCAGTCTAAACTCCACATGTTATCAAGATGTTTAAGTTGTGTTTTGCATTAGTGCCGGAGGCCTGTTGCATGTCGTACATATGAACATCTAAATAGGATTACGTGCCGAACTTACTTACATTTACATGTAATACGTTATGAATAAATTTATTATTATTATGTTAGATGGATGAAGTCAATCAAAGTAGTCTTTCAACGAACCTACATACTAATTCTGTGTAGTTTTACTGATGAATGTGTAAACAAACTTTATACTACTAAAATATTATTATTATCATAAAGATAATATTGTACACCGTATATCTCTGATTAAATTAAAGTGTTGTGAATTACTAATGATAGCTACTAGTTCAAAACAGTACAATGTACAAACCCTGAACAACTTCTGTGACAGTTTGTGATGTAAAAAGTTATTTATTCAATATATACAAGATTATACTTCCATTATTATTTTTTTAATCGTAACATTAATTTTACTATGCTGATTAGAGATAAAATATTTTTTATGATTATGTACTTTATTTTAATTTTAAGAAACGTCAAAATGTCCTAATTTTTTGAGGGTATGGAGTAATTTACTTTTAATTAGTTTTAATAGGTAATACGAGGCAAACAAGGTGATATTTTAAAGTATTTCTGATAAATTAATGCACTGTTGCTAAAATTATATTTTTAGAAGTTGTTATATAAGACTGACAAACATGATTTTAAGCTCCATTTGAATAATGGCATATTATTTTTTGAATTTAATTGTATTTGTAAAAATACATACAGCGTATGTCACTACAGGATTTTATAAAAGCATAACTTGATACTAAGATAATTACTAATGAAAACAATAAGTTTAAAATGGATTATGTTGCAATTATTTTGTATTTTGAATATAGGTGGCAATTTCGATAAATCGGATAAACTGAAAAAAATATGACATACCACCTTAAGGTTTGATGTATAAACATACCAAATATTCGAGTTTTTAGGTTGATTTATATGATAAATAGTATTGTCAATGTATTATAAAAATAGAACTATTATTCAAGCGGACGTTATTTTAGTTTAGAAAATAAGACAGAATAAACTCAAAAATACTATTGTTATACTAAATAATTGCTACGCAAAATAGAAACGACTCTTTTCGGAATTTTATACTCTCACCGAAGCCAACAAGCACTCAATCGATATCTTTGAAAAAAAATCTTGAAGAATATTTGGACCAGTACAAGAAAGTGATACTTGGAGAATTGGATATTACCTGAAACTATACAGCCTTCTCAATGAAAGTATATTTTAACATTTTCTATTATTAAAAAATAATCCCAGAGATTGGCCATGGGACGTGGATAGTTATAAAATTATGAGTACACCATATCAAAAAACCCATCAATATTAGCTTAAATAGTTTTTCTAGTACTAAATGAAAAAAGAACAAAATATAATATGAAATAATGGCAAATACTTTTTAGATAAGGCTATTGAATGAATTATTAATTAAATTACTGTTGTGTTCATTTTTTATGCATCACCGAAGACATTCTGGATTTTTCTAAATTTAATATTTTTTATTTAAATATATTAAATACAGTAACGCTTACAAAGTGCGTGGGGAATACTTTGCGTAGGTGATACGGCCTATTCAGGTTCTAACACCACTGGTTATGTAATATTGACATCCAATTTTTTTCAATCAATATTGATAGCTACGTCTACGTATCTGCTTATTCAATATTCTCATTTTACTCTTCGGGTGAGAATAAATATTTAATATATTTATATTTGAAATCTATTTCAAAAAGGTTCTATTATGTGTAGTATATGTGTCAATGTAACGTTATAAGTAACGTGTAAGTCTAAGCTATAAGTTTTATTTTATCGTATGGAAATATAAGCTACTGTAAATAATAGTCACACAAAATTATTTATATTATTTAAATTACATCACTTTTAAGGACCCCGGAAGGTTGATTCGGACAATTGCCCATCCTATATGCCCAAGTTTTTTAAAGTGCTTACACACACAAAATTCATGATACCTGCTTGGTAAGTGTGCGGATGATGGGTATCATTTTATTATTTAGATAGGGTTTAATGTTTGGGCTCGCCGACAAAAATCATTAAGCGTAAATGTTTGCCCAACTTTAGGACAATAAAAGCAGGGATTAAAAATTAATACGAACTAAAAGCCGGTGCAAATATACTTTGTATGCATTCGAACAAAAAAAATAACTAGTTAGACACTGAATTTTATTTAACGTATGTATTTATTTGACCCTAAAATCCATAATATAATATAAATGTATTAAAATATGCAAACTTCTTTCGCCGATCAAAATTTTTGCATACTTTTGAAAAGCCGTTTTTTTTTTAAATATTATCATAAAGTTTTACTTACAGTGGATAAAAAAATCAATATGTATTGTATTTTCCAAAATTTAAAATGTTCTCGCCTCGAAAGCGTATTTTAAAAAACAAAAAAAACCTTCTTTATACGGCTTAGGCCGGTGCTATGATAGATACGATGACGGAAGAGCGACAGCAGCAAAGCGTCGGGCACAGAGATACAAATAGCTATTAATATGTGAGTGAGTAAGAGTGCGCATATTGTTGTAACAACAACGTGTTTTCGAGCTGCCTAACTGTCTCACTTGCTCACTCACCTATTTATAGTTATTTTGCATCTCTGCTGCCGACGCTCTGCTACCGTAGCTCCACTTCATATATCGCTGTTTTAAGCAAAATATTTAGATTTAAATTTACTTGTGATTGTATGGCACATCAAATCTTAATATCTAAATGTACAAATAAAAAGCAATTTAGTTCACCGTTAGTGCCGAGTGAAAACTATTTATAGTATTACACTCAAATAATGTTTTAAATTAATAATCTATTAAAAATTCCAAAATTAGCATAAGAAATCTGATATTAATTTATACAATGCTAAACAATAAAAAAGTTTTTTTCTGTCGAAAATGTTATATAACATCACAAAAACAGCATATAATAATAATATAATCAAAAAAGGTAATTAACTTAGTGGGGTACATATTTTTGTCTCATTAGCATTATTTTATTATTAAAACTGAATCCTTCTTTTACTAAATTTAATCTCAAATAAAATCGTATTGAGCCTAAGTAGTGCGATAATTATTATCTAGTATATATTTTTACTCACGAGTAATATGAGTTTAGTAGGCGATTGCATATTTGTTAATAAATAATAAACCAAATTTACTGAAAGATAAAAAGGAAGGAATCTTTTTAATTTACCATACTATAGGTACAATTTCATAAATTGGAAAGTCACTCCTGCTAAGAACTGTGTTACACAAAATGATAACGATTAACAATTTGAATACCAGATCTTTTCAGTCCCGTATTGTATTAGCAAATTTAATCAAAAATTTCTATTTTTAACGTCATTATTCTGCTGCTATTTCCGTAAAATTGAAAAATAAAACTTTTTGACAATGCCTGAATTTATGAAATTTATAAAAGCTTAACTTTTTATCAAGCGCCTATGAAGTTCTGATTAATAGTGTTGATAATGAATGAAATCTCCGTTTAATTCGAAAACATACTTTTTTATATTTAAATTTAACGAACTAAAAACACGTAATTATTTACATATAGATATACATAAATATACAGTTTATACTGTATATTTTAAGTATATCAACTCTCTAATAGTTATGATAAAAAACTACACGTGTTTTATTTATTTTATTTGTCTCGACAAGTTGTTATTAGACATATTAACAATTTAAAATTCTTCAAATCATAAATAATTTACATATTTCCAATATCTTGCCCATAGACTACAAAAAAATGAGTCAACTCTTCTAAAAATGAAGTTTCTTAATGAACCATTATATTCAATTTGTTTCAAATAGTGTTCCCATTCTTTTAAATAAAACGTATGGTAATTTCAATATAAGCAATAACCCACCAGGTATATTTTATATAAATAGCCATAAACTATTTTCTTTTTTATGCGATTTAATAATATGACAGAAGGATAATTTTGTACTATATTATATTAAATTAATAAATTATTTTTAGTATCGTAATGAATTTCTAGTATTTCTGGTACTGTATAAAACAAAAAGTATAAAAACCGCTACACAATCAATATCAAATATTTCACTTCATACCTTTTTTCTTTCAGCCAAACACATTCACTTTTTTAGTATCATCCACCCACATTCATTATTGTTAGTATTAGTTTTATATCTAATATCCAAAACATTTATAACA
The DNA here is from genome assembly GCA_022683975.1 of Rhyacophila evoluta. Classification (NCBI taxonomy): domain Eukaryota; kingdom Metazoa; phylum Arthropoda; class Insecta; order Trichoptera; family Rhyacophilidae; genus Rhyacophila; species Rhyacophila evoluta. The sequence goes on from JAGVSQ010008395.1 coordinate 10,864, forward strand.
CATTAATCATTAACTTCAATCTATTTTTTATTCATTAATTTGTTTCGTTTGAGTGTTTCGGCATGATCTTTTCATTAGAACTATAATTATTATATTTTAATATATACAATACAATAAGGTAAAATTTAAAAAAACCAAAGCAGTTTATCACCTCCCACATAAATAATGTATTATGAAATTTAATAATTGAATTGTATTTAGAATATTTTATAGTATTTATTCATCTCTGAATACATTTGGAATATAAATTTAATATTACTAATTTTCTACTGTCCTACTTTAATGCTACTGTTCATAGTGCTCATTTATTTATAGTTCGTCAAAACGTCTCAAATACCAATATCATCGTTTGTATCTCAATCAATAAAATAAAATATCGTTGTATTACTGGCAAAAGACGTTAAAGTGAAAAAGTGAGTTTTGAAATAATCGAGTGAAATTTCATAATAATAATAGTTTTTAAAAATGCATAATTTATTTGTTATGTATTCATTATGAACAGTATAAACAAAATTAAAACAACACATTAATTTTTCCAACATCTACAGGTATTCTAATATAATATTATTTATTAGTCGTGGAATATGATAGTCTCAACATGATAATTAGTATTGCATATATAATATGTGTGTGTACATATATATCTCGTGTTGCATATGGATCTCTACAGCAGTGCTGGTCAACCCGCGGCCCGTGGTGTCTTTTTGTGTGGCTAACGGTTATAATCAGTTTTTTTTTAATAATTTATTAAATTAATATCACATCGAGTAAATTAAATACCAGTTTTAATCTTCAGATACTACAAAGTTGTTTCTATGAAACGTTTTGACTTTGGCTCAAAATCATCAAATAAACATTGGTCGTTCATCCTGTACAAATTATTCTATGTCGCTCAGGTACTTTTTCCTTTCCACGATCGCTATTTTAGCAAAAATTTCAAAAATTCAGTGTCAGCCACACACAAAATATTTAAATGTTTAAGTTTTAATACCAACGATCCTGATATATAATATTTTACAACTATGTTTTTATCAATGTAGTGACAAATTAATACCTTTATTTTAAACGTTTTAGTGGTAGTAAAATTTAAGATACTAACATTTACAGCTACGTAAAACCGATTAACAATTGGCAGATAACTTTAGACATTTAAGGGCGTATCTTATTTTCGTATCCGATTTTGGTATCGATTTCGAAGAAAGGCAAGTAGAATATATCTACGCTTGTGAGTGTGAAACCTAAAATTTTCCAAATTCATTATATTTGTCTCATAAGATGTGCAATACATTGTATTAGAACCATAGATAACACTAATTACACCGTCACACCGGCGCTGTCAGAATCGGGTTTCTTAATGAAATCGTAACGTGAAGGCAGATTAATTCAACAACACTGCCTCACTGCGAGTTGAGTCTGTGACGTACTAGACTGAGCATTGTCACTAATTACTCCCATTCTATTTGGTATCAGATGAGCAAAAAACAGATTTTTTTTTTCTTTTCGACTTATTACTTTGAACACTGTCACTGAAAAAAAATAATAATTGCACGCTAATCGTGGCCCATTAAATCCGAAATATTCTTTGTTGCTATACTCTTCTATAAGCAACATATATTTTTTAGTATACTACGTTATATAAGAATTTCATTATTATGAAATTCTTTTACTAAAGTATACTATATATAACAGTTTGTTGACGTGAAACAAGCGAAATAGTTAACACAAATAACATTCTATTTACGGGTATTTATAAGTAAAAAAGTTTAACAAAATATGTCTAATAAAAAATGCCACTTTAAACCAAAATACTTATACAATATTGTATTTTTTTATACTATGTTTTATACTTCTTATTACGTTGTTATCAATTCCATCATTTTTTATACCATGTTTGCCCTCAAAGTAGACAGAGTACATGGATTTACAGTGTGAAGATATCCACTCGGAAAGTGGAGTATATGGATTTCCGCAATGTGAAGACATCTTGACAGATTATTTTTTTACGAAAATTGTTTGTCAGACAATTGCTCAATGAGCATCCATTCCTGAATTTTTGGATTTTTTAAATCCTATAAATGTGGGAATCGAGCCCGCATTCCTTGGATTGCTAAGCGCACATGCTATCGGGGAGAAATGCATTTTTATCATACTTTATAAAAATTGTGTGTATAGTTTTTTTATAATAACTTTACGACATCGGTCAATTATAATTATTATTGATGCATTACAAAGTTATTTTAATTTTATTATTATTAAATGCAATAATTTATATTGGTTATTGGTATTTTTATTGATAATAGAGTATGTTAAATTCAGCGCCTATTCAAAATACTTATGCGTATTTAGTAATTATTTAATAGAATTTACAATATAATTAAACAGTAGCTTATACCAGTAATTTATTTATGTACGCTATGTTAATACTGTATACTGAAATAGTATGTATTAATTGAACTAAGTACTGACAAATGTTGTTCGATTAACCCCGTGATGCTACTAGCTTGATTAAGAAATCACGAACATAGTTGTCATTAGTTAATTGGAAGAATATGTTCCAAATTCGGTATTAAAATTTTATTTAATTAAAATAAAAACGTACTCTTTTAACTGTATTTTACTAATACACGATAATCCATTCAATCCACAATATGTACAATATTCAACTATCAATTGAAAATATTTAAATGAATATTGACGAAGTCAGATTGTAAATTTTCCATAATAAATAAAAACAAGATCAGTAAATTATTGAATGTTTTGTCATTCAATTTCTAAGAACAAGTTTCATTAGAATATTTTATTTACATTGGTGATTGAGACAAAAAACAAGTTATAAATTATGTTTGCCCAACCACCTTTCGAGATCAATTCATGAAGAGCTTATTATTGATTTCGGTGAATAATTTAGCAGCCTAAATGACTAGCCAAAACGTATTTTCTATAAGCACGAGACTTTGTAAGCTTTATATTATAACAGTTATTTTGTCATTAATAATTTCTAGGTGTAATGAACATCGCGTTGAAGAAGGTATTTAACATTCTATGAATTTAATCCCAAAGGTTACATTGGAAAGCAAAGCCTTATTTGAAATAATGAAAGCCTTCGTAATTACTGTTATCAATTTTGAAGCATTAAAGGATTCGATGATTGCTTTGATCATTAAGGCTGCTATTCAAATGAGAATTGAGCACAGTATTATGAATAAAATAAAGTACATATTTTTTTTTTTACCAATATCAGTTATCACCATGTTATATTAGCTGCTAATAACATATATTTAAATCTCAAGTATTTTTTTTTGTTACTATACATGTAAATTAATTGCGTGATTAGTAGTTGATCATATCATTTGTTTTTAGTACCCGAAATTACTAAAATTCCACAGCTCAATAGACTTAGAAAAAAATATAGGAATATAAATAAGCAACGAGTTGAAGTTTAATGGAGAAAAATGTTAAAAAGTAAACCATAATACAAAACCTTTGAAATCTTCGATAGTAACTCAAATTAAATACACTAATAAGAGTGCCCACCATCCACCCGCCCCGTCCTCACACCTGGTCTTA
>JAGVSQ010008396.1:0-14429 GCA_022683975.1 Rhyacophila evoluta
TAATGTCGTTGTGAGAAAATCGGAATTAATTTTGAAATACATCTTTCGAATATTGTGAAGCACGCACAGCTGTGCTTATGGCGATCGTCTATGTAGAGTGCACATGTGTGCTTACGGCGATCTACGGGTTGATAAAATTTGTACATGTGCAAAATAAAATCAACTATTTATGAAGTTTTTTATACTGTTTCTGCGATATACACTCTTGGCGTGAAAGCTATGATTGCTGCATATTACCAGCATAAAGAAAGGATTACTTCATTAACCACTATTTCATAATTATATTATATAATAACAACCATTGAAGGTTTGATTTATCTAGCGAAATGTAATAAATTTGTGATTTTTTTTGAAACGTATTTATTTCTACAATGATTTGATATTATATTTCATTTCTAGGGCTGCTTAGTGCCTGTCAAGACTATAATACCTGTTGGCAGTCTCTTGGACCCTAGTGAGGACGCTGCTGTTGTAGGAGGAAATGTTTTAACATCTCAAAGAATTGTAGATGTTGTGCTGAAAGCTTTTCAGGTTAGTTGGTCATATATTTATGTATTTCCCAAACTAGATACAGCTGTCCTCTGTATTTTAAGTTTTCATTCTGTGAACCTATATTTCCCAATGCGGATTTATTGGAATTTCAGAGATCTGAAACTGTAATCAAGTTGAGACTTGAGAGCCTGTAAGAGATACACAATAAACACTTAGTTTCGCATCTATTTTTAGGTGTGTGCTGCTTCTCAGGGCTGTATGAACAATGTGACCCTTGGAGAGAGTGGCTGGGGTTATTATGAGACTGTAGCGGGAGGCAGTGGAGCTGTAAGTAAAGTTACCATTTTCTTTCAAATTCATTTTTGATACATAGTTTCTCTATTTATCTATTACTAGAACCATCCTTTATTTTTATTAGATAAATCCATTGAATGACAGTTGATTTTTTTTTATTTGTCTCAGACGCAACTAAATAATTTAATTTCTTTAGAGATTAGTAACTCTTCCTTGACAACAATTTTAGTTTTTATTAAAATTATTTTATTTCAGGGTCCAGGCTGGCATGGAGTAGGTGGTGTTCACACCCACATGACAAACACCCGAATCACCGATTTGGAAATCATTGAACGACGATATCCACTACTGCTCAATTCCTTTAGTCTTAGGCCAAACTCAGGAGGAAAAGGTACAGTAAAATACATATCAATAACTTCTTTCAATTTTTCATGAAAAACTTTGAATGGAAAAGTTATATTCTAATATTACATTTTAATTCCATGTTGTCCATGACGAGTATCTGTAAAAGTGTGCTTTTATTTCAGCTTACTAGAGCTGTAATTTGGCAGTTATGTTTTTCATCATTATTGTTTTTTAGGAAAGTGGAATGGGGGCAATGGTGTTAAGAGAGAGATAATGTTCAGAAGGAAAATGACTTTATCTGTGCTTACAGAACGACGATCAATTAAACCATATGGAATGGAAGGTATCAAATTTTCCCTTTATTGCAGTAGATTATGGCTGTTAAGTTGAGGGACACACACAATGAACACTGAAACGGACCTACGTAAACACTAATTCATTTTTTTAGACGGAGAGATCTAATAACTTTATTAGATCTATATTTAATATTTATCACTCTTATTTGTGTTACAGAATATAAATAAGTAAACCATCTTTCATTATTAATTTACTGCAATATATTACATCCAACTCATTCAGTGCTGATGTCAAACATGTCATTGTTTGCATTTGAGTCATACATGCGCATAACACTATTCAAGCTTTAACGTATTACCATGTATTTTAAAATTGAGCATGGCAATATCAAGTTTTTTTAGTTAGCAACAAACGTGTTAATAGATGTAATTGTGTTCCAGAATATTGTAATTGTTCATTTTCATGGCCCAGAACTTTCACACTTTAAAAGAGTTTGTGATTTTTGTAGGGGGCCTCCCCGGGTCTCGAGGAGTAAATCGCCTTCACAGAAGAGATGGACGAATCATTGGACTTGGGGGAAAAACTTCCGTAATGGTGGAGCCAGGTGTAAGTGAAAATTCTATCATTTCTAGAATAACACCCAATATTTAGGTGCTGGCATTCTTGTTTCATGTCGATTTTTCACTTCTCAACTCCGATGTTACGTGATGTACAGTACTTTTAAGTTAGGATTTCTTTAAAGTGTCAGTTCCGCTTATAATTATAATTTCAAGCAATAATAGTAAACATCACATAATTTATTTTAACATAGAGGTAAAATATTTCACCTCAGAGCCTGACCTGCATAGCTTTTGAATATATTTTTTTAAAAATAAATTCTCTAAAGTTGTACAATAAATTCAATTTCCAGGATGTTTATTTGATGCTGACACCAGGCGGAGGCGGTTACGGATGTCTTGAAGATACAGTAACCGGGGAAAAGGAAGAACCCACTCCTTCAACGTTCACTGAACGGGGCAGCGTTTTTGAGTATAGAAAGGCACAAGAATCTGTTTAAATTACAAGATTTTGATGTAAACAAAAAATAATCTTATGATTACATTCATAGAATAAAGTGTGATCGAAAGCAGCTTCATTTTAAGCATTAAATTATGTTTAATACAATTTGTCATTTACTTTCATTTTACAATGTTATTTTCCATATGTATACAAATGGGACAATAAAATGTTTATACCACTGTTAAATGTACTGTAGTCTTTGTAAATTCTGCCCAAATAGTTTTCAGAGCAATTCACTCTACCAATAAATTTACTGATGAATTATGTTATCACTGTTTTTTCCATTTATAACGTTGGGATTGGGTTAGGTAGGTATTAAGATAAAAGCAGATGTCACGTTTACACATCTTTATTGATCAAAACTGATTGTAATGATTGTTTCATTTAGTTTATAAAATGACCACACCAAGTTTCAGCAAGGATTTAAAAATTCCATGAGCACATCCATAATCGTTTTAAGTCTCAAAATAAACATGGATAATTGAAAAAAGATCAAAAACTTCATTATATCATTTACACTTTTACTCTCTTGTATATTACTATAATATAATAATTAATAATGGTCTTAACTCTCTACTTTCATCAAATAATAAAATTAAAGAAGCGATGGTACAATTGGCTTTAATTGACGCATCGGCGAAGGCGAAATTCTCTATCTAAGGACAAATACATTTTAAAGTTAGGAGGAGATGGTGTGAAGTGGCCAGCAATATTTTCATTCGATAGTTGGTCCAACATTAATTTTACATATGGGTGCGTAGGTAAATTTTGCGTTCCAAATTGACATGTGAAATATAATATTAATCAATTGCCATAGAATTTTTAGTCTTCTATATATTCAGTTACGCCTATTACACATACATAATCCCTTTGACATATTTCTTAACACTGGGAAGTATGAAATAAATATCATAAGTAAGACTGCACATGAGAATCCAAAGGCGTCTTTATATCTAACTCTATGCATTCAATATAATATTATCTACAAAGTAACATTGACATAAAAATTATAAATAAAGTCACTGCAGTAGATAATAAAATCTTAACACATCACAAGGTGTAAATTCCGATTACACAAGTAAATTCTATTGAGAAGATCAACTACGCAGGTGTATGTGTGTATAAATATGAGACAAGTCGTAAAATATTAGATTCCAATATAAAAACGTATGTTAGAAAAATAAATGCAGCTACCTATTATAAATTTTGTGGCATATATTCACAAAAAGTCTAAAAAATAGCATAACTTATAATATAAAAGTGAAAAATTGTGTTTTAAGATGACACGTTTGTCATATATAACACATCGGAAAATATATAATACAGTTACCATGATTATCTATGTAGCATAATACATTTTAACAATAGTAATAAAATCAATATAATAATAAATTATTAAAAGCTTCTGACAGAAATGAGAATTACCTAACATTGAACAGATGGAAGCGTTTTGAAATATTTGCCGCAATAAAATAATTTCCATAGTTTTGTAAGTAGCATTTGAAGACATGAAAACAACACATTGATGTTTGGGAAATTTTCAATACATACAAATGATAAAATGTTTAAAAATTTATAAAGCAGAGGATAAGGCTTAAGATACACCCATTTGCTTTCAGTTTGATTAATTTTGAATTAAAATTTGGACATTATGTCGGTGCAAACAGTACATTATAAGTCGTTTGTCATGCCTTCAAATTGGTTTTCCCCCTTGGCAATGCGTGTTCAGTCCTATGTGGTGTTAAGAAGTAATTGTGTTGTTGGGCTTATTCGACACGGAGTAATTCCACATCAAAGATAAGGACTGCGTTTGGTGGAATGATTCCAGGATGGCCCCGCGCACCATAACCGAAGTCTGGCGAGCAGATCAGCTTTGCTCGTTGACCCACTGACATCTGCAGATAAAATAAAGACATTCAAATATTAAAGAGAAATTATCATAAAACATTAGATAAATAATGATCGACTAAGTGTGCTTATAATGAAGGGTGATTTTATATTATACTATAAAAAACCATCATTAGTGAAGAATCAACCTGAAGTTATTTGATTGTAGACTAACATGACAAATGAGGTGAAGAGTTGTAAAAAGTATTCTAGCATCATGAACGACAGTAAAGGTAATGTTTAGGGTCTTTGGCTACATTAAGATTACTTATATCATCATCTTGCTATGTATAAATTAGATAGTGGTTTTTGTTTCAGTTACGATAAGATGTTGTTTGTCCATTCAAAACAAAGGGGACATTAATCTAGCAACGCAGATATCAGTGGTTAATTTAAAAATAACATTGTGGTTGTGTGCCAAGAAAAAAATGTTTAGTCTGAACAAAACACAGGCTTTGGTCAGAAACATGTTACATATTTAAGACAATAGCTTATGAAATAGATCCATTTTATAATTGACTATATGTTCTACTCAAGTATTTTATAATGTAAAAAAGACATCAATGTCTGATTAATTTGATTTAAATAATGGTGCAAAATTCACAAGAGAATGTGCAAAAAAATTGAAATAATAAAGCTCTTGTTAATTTTCACCACCAAACTAAATAGTAACCCAGTTATTTCTTATGGAAAAGAAACGATATCAGTCCATAGCCATTAAACTGATACTATATTTAGGTTTTTATTGCTTGCTTAGTAGTGTATTTTTGAGTATACATAATAAAATGTTACCGATGAAAATGATTAGAGAGTAAGAGAGCCGTGATTTTAGAGTTGATAATAGGTATAATGGCAAATTGCAGACACAATTGTGTAAAAATTAAAATAATTATTCATAAATTTTTTTCACATGCCAGAATATAAGTTTAATTGAATTTTCTCAGAATATCTTCCTATATCGTAAGATAAGCAATATTTAATCAGTTTATCTAAACCAAACATCCTGTCAACTTAACTACTCGATACTTCCAAATTGGTAATTTTTGCAAAATCTATAAAATATTTATGGATGTAATTAGGCATAAAAATCACCTGAGCCAATCCCTGGTCCCACCCCATGATGACATCTCCTCGGCCAATGGTGAATTTGAAGGGCTGGCCACGGTCTCGCGATGAGTCAAACTTGACACCATTCTGAAGGGTTCCTGTGTAGTGGACCACCACTGTCTGGCCCGTCTTCGGGAAGTTGTTTCCTGCGCATAATCAATTTTTACAATTAAATGTTTGTTGAAATCAAATGAAACAATGTAGCAGAAATCACGGTAACTGACAAATTTAATGAAAAATGGTCACCATGAAATGTTTCCACACAAAAAAGGATAGTAAGTGGACTCAATAAAAAATGGGTGCCCTTTACAAGCTTTAGTTATAATCTATTCTTGTTTGTATGAATTATTATACCGACCAGGATTTTTTGTGATTCACTGCATGCCATTCATTATCTATACTTTTTATTTAATTTGGCAGGCAGCATCATTGTAATTCTTAGTACTTAGATCATTTCATAGGGAAAAACGAATTTTTGTTACCTTGAAAATAAAATTAATCTATGGAAAAATTACCATGCTTAACTGTAATTAATAATAAGTTATACAATATCTTGCTAATTGAAAATGACATTCAATATTACATTTTTTTTTGTACTCCGCTGGTAAGCTATTACAATTAATTATGCAAAAATATTAATTCAAGGGCAAAAACAATTACAACTTACGGTTGGCATTGATTGACCGCAGTCGTATATACGCGAAGATAAAGGGATATGCGAACGCAGCATAGGACAATTTGACCTAAGCACTAAAAGCCATGTTAACCGGAAAAAACACATTCGCGTTTAAACATATATAAATGACTGGAAATATGATTTACAACGTTGCACGAATTGAACAGAATTGTCCAAAGCTAGGAAACCGGCATTTATGAGTAATATGGCGGATTTCCAAGCCGGTTTCGCGCGCTGGCACAGGTGCCACACAATGCGTGTTAAAATTGACGGAGGACAAAAAACCTATGCAATTTGTTTCAAATTTGAACAAATAAACTAACTCACCGTCTCCGGGGGTAATAGTTTGTACTTCCACACCCATTGCGATTTTTCTCTTTCACGTCTAGACGACAGCCCAACGAAAAAATAATAAATGTGCCGACCGTAATGGCGTGAAGTGCGCGTTGAACTCAGTGCTGCCAGAGACGCATCTTGAACTGTCGATTTCAGAATATTACCAGCACAATAAAAAAGGTTATTTACTAACGTGGTCGGGACAGAAATTTACAGTTTCAAGTTTTAGCGTTTCATTAGACAAAAAGAATAAAGAAAAAAAAAAGTTAAAATAATTGTAAAAAAATGAAGGAAATTCTCTCTTACGACAAATTTATTCATTTTAGATATTTAATGTTTTTATGGTATTTAAAATGAGAAATCAAAAATCCAACTAGACTATATTATTAAATAGTTGCTCGGTGAAAATTGTGATTTATATTATACTTTCTTTATATACGATTCGTATGTACAGTTTACTTCCTCTATTTCTTATTATCCATGCCATGAAATTAATTTAATTTTAATTTGCACCCTTTTGTAATGGAAATATTTTACTTCACTCATTGTTTCAATGTTGCTTTGTTATTCTAAAGTCATTTTAAATCAATGGTTAAGTTAATAAATTAATTTTTTATTTGTTTTTTTTTTAAAGAAGCATCCGTTTAACCTTTGATCCTACAATATAACAAACCTATCTTAAGTGTGCCTCACAGTAAGTTTGAGCACGGCAATGTTGAATTTGGCTAGTCGGGTATCCATCAAACCAGTGCTTCACAATTACTTTCATGTCACGGCCTCCTAAATCTGAAAGAATTGATTCCCCGCCCCTAAATTTTTTTTTTACAGTTTAAGTTTTATTTGGCAATAATTATTACAATTATAATACACATATTCAGCACAAAATTATAGGAACTAGCTTAAAAACATTTTTTTTTAACAGACTTAATATACATTCCATAAATATTTTATGTGGAAAAATATTCATAAATAAATATTTGTACTTTGTATTGAATATTTTCGCGGCCCCCGCGAGAAATCCTGCGCCCCCAATTTGGGAAGCACTGCATTAAGCGACGTTGCAGCTGCCACGTGAGCCAATGTTTGATCGTTTGCCGTTAAGATCACGAATTGTTTAATTAATCAGAATTCCGATTCTCTCAAACCAGCCAAATTAGTAGATGATTATGAAATTAAACAATGATTGACAACACTTGAGATAAATTTATTTCATAGGACTTATTTAACAATAATTTATTGTTACAGGTAGATGTTAAAGCTCATAATTATAATAGACACCGAAATAGAATAGGGAAGATGAATACATAAACTTTTGAAGGACCTATTATGCTTTTTTTTATATTATTTAATTATACTATACATATTATATCTCATCACACTTTTCTTTTTATATTGGATTCAATCCACAATTATATTTTTATTAACCTTTGAGGTCTTATAATAAGTCTCTGAAATAAAAAAGGAGAAATTAATGAAAAATGAAACCTTTAACAGTTTTTAGCTTTTTTAATATTTGTTTTCTAGACCATTCAACAAAGACGAGAATTAATATTTGAATTATGAATTTATAATCCTAAATCATTATAAATGGAGTCTCTTAACAATTCTATCTATACAAATAATTTAATAAATAAATGGAATAAAATTATTTTAGATTATGTTATGTTAATTAATATGGTTAATATCTTGGTGATAATTGAATAAGCCAAAAAATAAGTAAAGACATTATTTGACAATTGTTTGCCAAAACGAAAATACCAATACTAATAATAATTGTAGATTGTTTTGTAGTTAGAAAGATTGTGTTGTTTTATATTTTTTTTTAAATAAGATAAATTAGTATTTAAACTTTGCATTATTGTGAACATGTACATTTCGACAAATAAATCTTTTGATAAATGTAACATTGAGCCTTTGGTGTGTAGATCTATAAAGTGTAAACACTATGGACTTCAAATCAGGTAACATATTATTACGGGTGTCACCTGAGTGGTATATACTGCGAGAACTTTTGAAAGCAAATATGAACAAACAAAATTTTAGAGATTACTAGATTAAAAGATTACTTTACAAAAGAACTTTAAAATTGTTTTAATTGGTCTAGAAAACAAAAAATAGTTATTAAAATTTGGCATAATTACCACAATACATAAAGCACATGGATGAAAATTCATAAACAACTAACTTGGTGTTTCAATGTTTCACGATTGTTAATATAATAATATAAGTATTATTAAATCTATAGTATATTTATTAATCATAATCTCAACCACACATAATACATATTTATATAGGTATGTCTTAAAATGGAAAGAAAAATGTGAGAATATCATTTATTTGATGAATTTGTTATGCTATCAACAGCTTTATTTCTATTTCTGATATGTTATATGGTAAAATCCATTTTAACCATCATCAATTAGCAATGAAAAATTATTTCAAACATTTTCATAATTCACATGATAAATATATCATAAAAATACATAATCAAAATTACTACAGTAATATGTAGAGAGATAATTATTAGAAAAGCATGATATAAGATGATATGGATTGAATGATTTTGTTTCACATAGTTTATGAAATAATTTTGATAATTAAAAATATACTTTTTCTAGACAACTTGATAGTTTTTGTGCAACAAATATAAATTCTAATGATACAACAGGAATTATTCTGCTTATTTAATTACAAAAAACAACAGCAACATTCAATGTAATACAAAAATAAATTCAACATTTTCATTCAATATAAATTTGGCAAACCTGTTTTTAATATATATTATTTTTTTTATAAATGTAATATGAAACTCAACAAAATGTGACAGCTTTATTCAATTCATGACATCTGAAGATATTTTAGAACCCTAAAGTACTTTGACTATCAAGAAAGAAGATTGTCAAATATTTTGATTTTATTCTATGGATGTAAGTTTCATATTTCATATTTCATATAAATAAATAATGTTTCATACAGAACAAATATCATGGATCAAAGCTAGAAGCCACAAGTAACATACTGTAATTAATGTGAAAAGCACAGTGACAATAGAATTATTCTCTCTACGAGAAGTAGTGCTACTGAGAACGATATCCTTACTTTATATGAGATAGAAAGATTGAAGTAAAGGTTTCATCTAATAAATTTTAAATTGTGTAAGCATGCCAGGAAAACATTACTAATAGCCATAAATACGATATCATTATAAGTTACAATTTTAAACCTGGCAGCATCTGTGAACTGCTTTACATTTTTGAATATTTATAAATAACACATTTAATTGAATATTCATACTTATTCTCTCGTTGCACAGTTTTGAGATACATATTTTCTACTCTCTATTAGTTGTGACTAACTACTATTGAAGGATTTTTTCAGAGGAGCTTGTAGCAATAGGATGATAATTTCATTTCAAAAATATTGTATAATATAGATTGAAATAGAATTTCAGGTAAATTCGCTTAAGCAAACTGAGTCTATATTGCGTCAATTGGGCAGTATGTGTCGTCAAGTACAATTTTATTTTTTAGTCTATCACAAGATGTTATAGATAAGTATCTTTCGTAACATTTGATGTCATTTTGTATAAGAATTAATTGTGCCATCTGTTGGAAATTTTAAAATTTATTGAATTTTTAAAAAGTCCTATTAATGATAATTTGAGCACTGTAGTATGTGATGATATTAGCTCCTTTAGTAATTCATCTAATGACTTAGCATCTAAATTTGTGAGTTCAATCCTTTTAAAAATTTTAAAGAGACAGGTGAGCATACTTTTTCTTTTATGCCTATCTTTTCCGTTTGAAAGTTTCTTTCCGTATATAAATGGAAATAAAACATTGTATAAAATTTACTGACATATTTATTGAATCAACTTTTGTTGTTAGAATGCGCTTTGATATAATTTGTATGCAATGTACATTAATAATGTAATCTAAATATAATTAATATGTAGAATATCAGCAAAAACTTATGAAGAACTGCAATTCCTGATATCTTACTTTTTTTATAATATCTGCTATGAATTGATTTATGAAGAAGCAGGCATTGAAAATTGGGTTAAAAACATCGTAAACAATTCTCATCTAATCTAATCTTTAAGGAACAGCTGATATATAATTAGATTACGATTATACCTTTTAATTCATTGCATATTAATCAGGCTTGTTTCCAAGTCCATTACCCCAGTTGATACAATATAGACTCATTTAACAGTATATCAATTTGACATGTAATACAATATTCTTTTTATATATTATATATAATAGTTAATATTACAGAAGAGAATCAAGTTCATTCTGTCTATGACATCATTTTTTTCATTACCTATAATTAAATCCATGCCTTCATCGTGATTATATGTATAAAGTAATATTTAAAGAGTGTAGTAGGATAATAGGAAAATAGTGCATGACTACAAAAAAATGATTTTCATGCATAGGGAAAGTCTTCATGTTTGGCTTCACTAAATTTATTATGTTTCTATTCTAATATATGAATATTAATATATCCAGTGTTACCACTGAGTAGATAAATTATCAATTAGTTTAAAGGTAGTTTCTACAATATATCCATTAGTTTTCTGGCACATTATATTTGTGACTGCCAAAGTCTCCATTTTACACCAATAATAAATTTTTCATCTTCATCTGTGGAAATGACAAATGGTTATTATCACCAGATCATTTGAAGCATTTTTTTCAAAATAATGTTTTTAGATGATACAAGAGAAATTGAGAAGTGTCATAGATATCAAATATTTAATAGTAGATTTATAACTCCCACAGTAATATTAATAAAATTATATAAAATGCGTTGTATGCAATTTGTGCTAATCATACAATTTTACATATGTTAAAAACTTTTTTTTTTAATTTGTGGAGGCATGATAAAATAAGCTCTCATGAGATGTTAAGTGTTCCAAGGATATATATATTTTTTAAGCCAAATAGAGAAAAATCTATTCAGCACAATCATTATCAACGTTAAAACATTCCAAGTAAAATTATTTTCACGTTTTGGATAGTTATGTTTTTATATTATAGTTAATACAATAAATATAAATTTCATGGCATAACAATTTGTTGCTATTTGATTATTAATTGGTTTGATTAAATTTTAATGCTATATGTTGATTAGATTTGAAAAAATTGCAACCTGAATAGGTACACGAAAGACGTTTCTAATTTTTTAGTGTTATTATAATATTTTGAGCTGTGAAAATTAAACTTAAAAGAGGTCATTTAAAGGACTAAAAATGTTTTAATAATCCATCATCGTTTGATAAGTTATTTCAGCTTTATGACATTTTTCTTCTCAATATTTTCAACGGATGACCGAAGCAACTTTTGTCTTACTCGCCAACGTGACCTGATAATAATTTGCAAAACGATGTTACATGCCATTTCATTTTCCCATCTGGGTGATTATAGCAACATAATATGAACTATTTGGACGTCACTTAGAGGAGTTAAGCAGAACCGGCCTCGTCCTCTTGATTGTGTTTGGCGAGGGCGAGAAGGATCATCGTCAGCTCTTTTCGATTGATTTTTCCATCATCATTATAGTCAACGCCCTGCAAGATTGTCTCCTCAAAGTCTAAAAGATCCTGTGCATCGTAGTCCTATAACATAAAAACACACATATAAATTATTCGTCACAACTATTTCATAAGAGTTTAATAAAATTTATTTTGGCTATGGTGGTTTTTCCCTTAAACTTGGTGATTTATCATAAAAAACTGGCATCGAACCAATGTTTTTTTTTTTAATATTTTGATTTCTAGGTAACGAAAATATCATTACAAAATGAAAATAATTATCAATTGACAAAATATAATCAAATAATTTTTATTTTAGTGATTAATAATATTTTCAAACAATTAGTAAGGAAACATAAGAAGACATCATTCTATCAAAGTGTCGCAAGAGAGTGTAGGATTTGTTATATCCGGTGTGCTCTGACACGATAGACGGAACAGGATGTTTGGGTTCGTACTCAGGGTATTTGTGGAACTCACCTTTTTGACAAGCTCTAGAAGATCTTTTAAAAATCCTCTTAATTCCTCATTTTCAATGCTGCCATTGTTATCCTGGAAAATAGATTACACAATTACTGAAATATACCACAATAAACAGTGAAGAGTGAAAATACTTCAGAATTATTATGGCAGTAAAGTTTTGTGTTCTAGCTGGTTTATTCTAGCACACATGCTTAGTTCTAAGTCTAAAAAGACACACACGCACCGTATGTATGGATGTATGAATAATCATTTCAAATAAATTAGATCTATAGATTGTCCCAAAATAGGCTGATATTTTTAGTTTCCCACTTTTTCTACGCAATTTTTATCGGTTTAAAGTGATTTTTTACAATTTATAGGCGTTGTTAAACTGTGTATTATGCTATTATAAATATAATTAACCTCGACGCTTACTAATGACCGAAAACAAAAATGATTACTTTGATTTTGCTGCAAAAAGGGCGGTAAATTTTAAATGTCAGTTCATTTTGGGACAATATTTATTGGACTTTTGTAAATTTACTTTACATTTTAAAAAAATCAAACCATCCCTGTTTTAATGTTCATGATATTTGTGTGGTGGTGATAATTCTTCGATGTATATTAAAATGAGTCTCATATTTTCTACATATATATGCAGTTTGTATATTTACAACCTGAAGATGCCGAAAGGTGAATTGTTGGAAGAAATAATAATTGTTATTAAAGGAACTCTCATATTTCTAACAGTTTTAGATCGTTTTAGAAAATAAAAATAAGACCCTTTATTATTAATAAAAACATTCAATCTTGGTTCTCTGATTTAAAACTATAAAATTACTTTCTACTGAAACTAGTACAGCTGTGACGCAAATGTATTACAATATCAATAAAATACATACCCGGTCGTATAGAGAGAATACTCGTTCAATATCTTCCTTTGTTAACTTTGTAGCACCCTGAAATTTAAAAAAGGTTGAGGTAAAATAACAATTAAAAAATATATCAGAGGTGTTCGAAATTTAAACTACCCCGAAAAACACGCGCTTTTGTTGTACCAGGTATTATTAAAATTCGCGTCATAGTGGCACAATAATATAATTCATAGACGTATTAAACTACTGTTAGCTTTAGTATCATAATATGACCGGATATTTTGTTATAATTTACATTATGTATTATATAATTCTCGTAGATATAATACTTTAAAAAAATCTCTCGTCTAATCCGATTATTAACCCAAGATTATCTGCGACGTAAACAAACAAATAAGACCGCGGGCACGATAGCAGAGGGACGGTATCAGAGATACAACATAGCATAGTGAGCAAGTTCACCAGCGCGACAACGCGTTGCTCACTTGGTCACTCATCTGTTTATAGCTATTTTGCATCTCTGTTTCCGTTGTTTTGCCGCCATCGCTCTGTCGTTACGGCATCTATCATGCGCGCGGCCTAAGACGGTATTTTATAATCTAAGACACGCTAACATCAAAATATGGAATATAAAACAGTACCTGTATGATATTTCTCTTGCGAGATTAATAAATACACTCATTAATAATATATTAATTATTATACAGAATATTTATTGTAAAACAGCTATTTAAAAATATGTATGCCTACAAGAGTCTAAATCTATAAAATCCTTTGTCCAAGAATGTTTATGTGATGGGAGGAATTACTGAATTCGGGTCATATATCTACCTGGTTGGCGAATTTAATTGTTTTGAAATAACTGTTGCGATGAAAGGCGAACATATGAGGCTATTATTTGCAAACACGGCTTAATCCAATACAGTTGAAAAATTAACCTTAAATGTCATTTTGTATAGAAAAATACACTTTAAAGGAATTTTTAAACACAAGTTTTAAAAACGACTTGATTAAATACAAAAAGTCGAATCAAAATATCGCGCAACTTTCAAACTTGGCT